>JAOWBP010050805.1:0-17811 GCA_028571105.1 Tragopan temminckii | reverse complement strand
GTGATTCTGTGATTCTGTGATTCTGTTGGAAAAGACCTCTAATATCATCCAGTCCAAATATTCACCTACCACCATTATATCCCCACTAAACCATGTCCCTCAGTATGACATCTAAATGTTTCTTGAACACCTACCTCCAAAGACAGTGACTTAACAACCTCCCTGGGCAGCCCATTCCAGCACCTGACCATCCTTTTGGAGAAGAACTATTTCCCAATGGCCAACCTGAATCTCCCCTGGTGCAGCTTGAGGCCATTCCCTCCAGTCCTATCACTGTTACATGAGAGAAGAAGCCAACCCGCACCTCACCACAACCTCCCTTCAAGGTAGTTGTAAGAGTGATGAGGTCTCCCCTGAGCCTCCTCTTCTCCAGACTGAACAATTCCATCTCCTTCAGCCGCTCTTCATAGGACCTGTGCTCCAGACCCCTCACAGCTTTGTTGCCCTTCTCTGGACACATTCCAGGGACTCAATGTCCTTCTTGCAGTGAGGGACCCAAAACTGAACACAGTACTTGAGGTGCGGCCTCTCCAGTGCTGAATGCAGAGGGACGATTACATCCCTGCTCCTGCTGGCAACACTATTTCTGATACAAGCAGTGTTCCAGTCTTACATCTAACTTAAATGTCCACTACTTCACTCATCATTTTCCTCCAGTTTTCTGAATTCTGTATTTGTCCGTTAGCGTCTAATGACTAATGACTGTGATAGGCTTTTTTATATTCTAAGGATATTTAAATATGGAAATAGAATTTTAGTCACAGTAATGCCTGAATGGCTCAATCTTGTTTTGGGAAGACAGTCTTGAAGGTGAAGGATAGGCGTATTTTTATCAGCCTAATTTAAGAACTTTAAACGCTACAGTGTTACACTGCTTGAACTTATGCTTATGCAACGTGAACTTCTATTCATCAGGACCAAAATTCCTGTAGTAGCCACTGCAGTCAATGCATAAAAATTTTCATCAGGAGACACAGAATGGATTTAAATACATGACAAAAAGATGGAAAACACGTTACTGTTTTAGCCTCCTCATCTACTAGTTGAATTTCAGTTGAAGAATTTATACTGAGTTTCATTTAAGGCTAGGTTGAACAGGGCCCTGGGCAGCCTGGTCTAGTATTAGATATGGAGGTTGGTGGCCCTGCCAGTGGCGGGAGGGTTGGAGATTCATGATCCTTGAGGTTCCTTCCAGCCCAAGCTGTTCTATGATTCTATGATTTAGAATCATAGAATTTAATAAAATTTAGATTTACAGAAAAAGTTTGCCTGTTCTAGAAAGATATTAATCAAACTGTAATAAGAGGTAATGGGAAAAGACTGACACACTGCTATATAAGGAAGAATCAGTCCCTATGTGTAGCGACTAGAACTTTACATACCTAAATAAATTATATTCCATGTAGTAATTTATGTCTTTTTAATGATATATCCTTACTATTAACAGTTAAAATAATGTCAATAAAACTGACTCTGTTTGCCAAGGTACCAAACAGTTCTCACTAAGGTTTAGTCATTTCTATACTTGGAATATTCTGAAACAAGGACCATGTTCCTGTCATGGTAAATTAGGTCAACGTGGTGAAACAGAGAGTCGTGGGATGATAAAACATTAAAGAGTACGTTATTAACTGATGTCTTTTTGATTTTATTTTTCTTCAGTGACGTTTAACAAATTGAACGTTAAATGCTGAGAGACACAAAAATACTTTATTAGATTATTAAAAAAACAGGAACAGTTCTCTCAGCTGATATGTAATGTAATAATATAAAACTGAGCTTAGTGATAGGCTTTGGAGTTGCTAGTTGAGATCTCCCGCCCCTGAGATAAGTTAGAGAGATTGTTGATCCAAAGAGCAGTCCACATGATTTACTAAGTTTCTAGTATACTTAGTTTAATGGAGTTACTACAGAAATCTTTAGTTTTGCCTCAGCCACATCCCACGAGGACTTTTTGGAATCTTGGGTCTGTGTAATATAAAATGCTGCCATTCTGAAATCCTCATATCTTGGAAGGTAACTCTCTGTCATCAGCATATATCAATGTCCTGGATGAACAGGAAGGTTTTTCTGGTAAGAGAATTGATAATGTTACCTAGAGCTAAACATTAACTGAATCCTATTGCTGACTTGCAAGGATGAATGCCACATTCCAGACATAATGAAGGCAAGAAATGTTAATGTGTTTTTAAACCTATCTTCTTAGTTGTAAAGCAGAAAGGATAATGTAAGTTTCTGTATATAACAGCAAAAATTTGTAATGTGATGATGAGATTTGTAAACTTCCAATTTCGGGGCTCCCATCAGCTATCTAACAGAATAACCTGATAATTATGTTTCAAGAGCAGATCTATTATATTTTAGAGCAGCACTGTATAAAATACATATTCAGCTCACCCAAGCAGGTCAGAAACTGTAGCCTTGTACATTGCAATGCACTATGAATGCTTCTTTTTTAAACACTCAGTACAATTAAGTCATTCAAAGGATTATCACAAAACGTAAATAATGCAGTCAGGATATGCATTGCTTTCTTGCTCATACCAATAGTAAATTATAGACCATGCAGAATCTATTTTATTTATAAAAGATATATATAAAATTCTAATTCTAAGATGCAGACATGATGTAGGATCACTCACTTGGAAAGAAAAGATGGAATTTGTAGGTCTTCTAACTTCCAGTCTGGCTCTTGCAAACCAGATCTTCCTTTTGAACTATAATTTCACTGTGACTAATTCTATGTCTTTAATACTACACAAGGCACTAGGGGCATGGGACAAGGGACTTGAAACTCTTTCTCAGTCTCAGGACTGTAATTATTTATCTCTCGGTGATTCAAACCTTGAAATATCGTGTTACAGTCCTCTGTTGATATTACACATTTGAGTAGTAGAATGGGAGATGATAGATCTGTGGTGTTGTGATGCTGCAGCAACTTCCTAGAAACAGAAGTCCATACAGATTGGAAGTAAGACTTTGGACAATCAGGATCAAAGAAGCCAACGCATCCCATATGTCCATGACGCAGGATTTCGGGTAATAGAAATCAAAAACAGCAGAGAAGAAATGCACTAATAAATACTGGGGGCCACCCAGGTGGAAGCAGCTTGGCAGGAGAGGATCTGGTGGACACCATGTTGGACAAGTCAGCAAGTTGCCTTTGCTACTAAGAAGGCTAATGATATCCTGGGCTGCATTTAAAGGAGTGCTGCCAGCAGGTCAAGGAAGGTGATCTTTCTCCATCACTCAGCACTGATGAAGGCCACACCTGGAGTGCCATGTACTGTGCTGGACTCTCCCCAGTATAAGAGAAACATGAATATACTGGAAAAAGGTGAATGATGGGCCGTAAAGATGATGAAGGGACTGAACCATCTCCAAACTCTGAGGAGAAACAGACCAGAGAAGAGAAGATTCATTCTCATCAAACAACAATTCTGTTATGCTGTGAAAGGATGAAGGGCATGTGGCACTTGGCCTTCAAAACCCTATTTGCTTTGGGGGTTTTGGAAACTGGGAATGTCAGAAGCATCGTGCCAAAGATCTGTTCAGGGAGTTAATTTGGAGCTTCGTTGCCCTTCTCTGGACACGTTCCAGCACCTCAATGTCCTTCTTGTAGTGAGGGGCCCAAAACTGAATCCAGTACCTGAGGTGTTCTCAGCAGAGCTGAGCACAGCAGGACGATCCCTTCCCTCTCTCAGGCCTGGCCCTCCAGCCAGTTCCTTACCCAGCACACAGTGCAGCTGTGCAGGCCACAGGCTGCAGCTTCTCCAGGAGCACACTGTGGCACACGGTGTGGAAGGCTCTGCTGCAGTTAAGGCAGACCCCATCAGCAGCCTCTCCCTCACCCCCACGCGGGCCCTCCGTCACAGAAGGAGATTAGGTTGGTCAGGCAGGCCCTGCCCTTCACCACCCCAGTGCTGGCTGTTCCTGATCCCCCGGCTGCCCCACACATGCTGTGTGATCTCCTCAGGACAATCTGCTCCATAACCTTCCCTGACACCAAGCTCAGGCTGACAGCCTGCAGTTCCCGGATCCTCCTTACGGCCCTTCCTGGAGGTGGGATCACGTTGGCGGCTCTTCCGTCTTCTGGGACCTCTCCAGCTGACCAGGAGTGCTGACAGACGATGGAGAGCAGTTTGGCCATCACCTCCGCCACTTCCCTCAGCACTCCCAGGTGGATCTCATGACACTGTCCCAAAGCCTTATGCCACACAGTGATCCCATAGTGCTGCCCCACACCGTCACCCCAACATTTCTTCCCATAGCGTAGCCCCAAAGCATCACCTCACAGCTTTACACCACTGTGTTGCCCTATAATGTGTCCCAACACCACTATCCCACAGCATCACCCCGTAGAGTTGCCAAATAGATCTGGCCTAGGGCCCTCACCCTATAGCATCTCCACATAGCACTGCCCTATTGTGTCATCCCATAGAGATGCCCTATAGAGCTGCCCCATACTTTCACCCCACAGCACTGCCCCACAGCGTCACCCCATAATGTCAACTGAGATACTGCTCCAGAGAGCTGCCTGGAATGTCACCCCATAGCGTCACCCCATAGCACTGCCCCATAGCGCTGACCCATGGCATCGCCCCATAGTGCCACCCCATAGCACTGCCGCATAGCACTGTCCGGTATGACTGCTGCGCAGTACTGCTGCCCCATGGCGTCACCCCAATATCTCTTCCCATAGCATCACCCTGTACCATTGCCAAGTAGCTCTGGTCCATGCCATTACCCCATGGTATCAACCCATAGAACTGCCCCATACCGTCACCCCATAACATCACTCCATAGCGCTGCCCCATAATGCAGCCGCAAAATGTTGCTCCATAGCCTCACCAAATAGTATCACCCCACAGCACTGCTCCACGTCGCTGCCCTGTATCACCCACCCGTAACATCACCCCATAGCACTGCGCCATAGCATCACCCCACTGCACTGCCCCACAGAGTCCCCAGATAGGATAAATGCATACCGCTGCCCCATAGCGTCACCCCATAGAATCACCCCCTAGAGCTGCTTCATATCACTGCCCCATAATCTCACCCTGTAACGCTGTCCCCACACAGTGTCACCCCGTACTGTCTCCCCAGAGCATCATTCCATAGCGCTGCTCCATAGCACTGTCCCACAGAATCACCCAATGGTGATATCATAGTAAAATGCTACAGTGCTGCCCCATAGTAGTGTCCCAATGCACTGCCCCATAGCACTGGCTCATAAGTACTGCCCCACAGCACTGCCCCACACGGTCACCCCATAGCGGCCTCATAGCATTACCCCATAAGGTAACCCCATAGTGCTGCCTCATAGTGTCACTCCACAGAACTGCCCCATAGCATCTCTCCATAATATCGCCCCATAGTGCTACCCCAAAGCTTCACCCCATAGTGCTGCTCCATAGTGTCACCCCATAGGGTCACACCAAAACGCTGCCCTGTAGCATCACCCCATAGCACTGTCCCATAGTGTCATCCCATGGTTATGTCCCATAGCATCACACCATATCAATTTCCTGGAGCTCTGCCCCATAGCGCTGCTCCACAGCGTCACCCCAATGTCTCTTCCCATATCACTGCTCCATAGAATCACCATATACTGTTGCCAAATAGCTCTGCTCTTTAGCGTCACCTCATTGTGTCTCCCCATAGCACTGCCTCATGGTGCTGCCCCATAGTGCTGTCCTATTGTGTCATCCCACAGAACTTCCCCATAACGCTGCCTTATAGTTCCACCCCATAAGGCTGCCCAATAATATCTCCCCATAATGTGAACCCATAGCACTGTCCCAGAGCACTGCCCGGAGTATCACTTCATAACATCACCTCACAGAACTGCCCCGTAGTGTTACCCCATAGCATCACCCCATAGCGCTGCCCCATAGCGTCATCCCATGGTTATGCCCCATAGCATCACGCCATATCAACTTCCTGGATCTCTGCCCCATAGCGCTGCTCCACAGCGTCATTCCAATACCTCTTCCCATTTCGCTGCCCCATAGCATCACCCCATACTGTTGCCAAATAGCTCTACCTATTGGGAACACCACTCATGACCGGTCGCCAGCTGGATTTAACTCCATTCACCACCACGCTCTGGGCCTGGGCTTCCAGCCAGTTCCTTACCCAGCCAAGAGTGTACCTGTCCAAGCCATGGGCTGTCAGCTTCTGCAGGAGAATACTGTGGGAGGCAGTGTCAAAGGCTTTGCTGAAGTCTAGGTAGACTACATCAACAGCCTTTCCCTCCTCTACCAGACGGGTCACTAGATCACAGAAGGAGATCAGGTTGGTCAAGCAGGACCAACCCTTCGTGAACCCGTGCTGGCTAGGCCTGATCCCCCAGCTGTCCCGCACATGCCGCGTGATCTCCCTCAAGACAATCCGCTCCATAACCTTCCCTGGCACTGAGGTCAGGCTGACAGGCCTGTAGTTGCCCAGATCCTCCTTACGGCTCTTCTTGTAGATGGGAATCACAGTGGCAAGCCTCCAGTTCTCTGGGACCTCACCAGATAACCAGGAATGCTGGTAGATGGCCGAGAGCGGCTCAGCAATCATCCCCGCCAGCTCTCTCCACAGTCGAGGGTTGGGCTTTTGCCTTCTTAACTCTCTCCCTGCATACCATAGTAACTTCCTTGTAATCTCCCCAGGTTGCCTGTCCCTTATTCCAGAGGACATAGGCTCTCTTCCGGAGTCTCAACAGTAGTTCTCGGCTCATCCACACTGGTCGTCTTCCCCTACAGCTCACCTTACGGCACTCAGGGACAGCCTGTTCTTGTGCCTTTAGGATTTCCATCTTGAGGAGCTTCCAGGCTTCCTGCACCCCTTTACCCATAAGGAGCGACTCCCAAGGGACCCCTGGAACAAGCATCCTGAACAGGTCGAAGTCCACCCTCTGGAAGTCCAAGATAGCAGTTTTGCCAGTTACCCTTCTGACATCTCCAAGAATAGAGAATTCTACAATGTCATGGTCGCTCTGCCCAAGACAGTCCCCAGTTTTCACATCTCCCGCCAGTCCTTCTCTGATAGTGAAGACCAGGTCTAGCAGGGCACCACTCCTGGTAGGCTCTTGTACCAGCTTGTAAGGAAATTATCTTCCACACACTCTAGAAACCTCTTGTTCTGCTTCCTCTGCACTGCATGATATTTCCAACATATATCAGGGAAGTTGAAGTCTCCCATGAGAATGAGTGCTGGCGATTGCGCGACTTCCACAAGCTGCTAATGCCTTGTCCTTCTCTTCATTCTGATTAGGTGGCCATAGTGCCACCCCACAGGGTCACACCAATCCGCTGTCCCATAGTGTCATCCCATTGTTCTGTCCCATAGCATCACCCCATATCACCTTTCCAGGGCTCTGCCTCATAGCACTGCCCCATAGTGTCACCACATAAAACTGCCTCATAGCATCACCCCATAGCAATGCCCCATGGACTTACTCGATGGTGACAACGCATAGTGCTGCCCCACAACATCACCCATAGGATCACACCCTAGCTTCATAGCACTGCCCTGTAACGTCACCTCATAATGCTGCCTCCACAGTGTCGCCCCATACTGTTGCCCTGTAGTATCACACCATAGCACTGCCCCATAGCACTGCCCCATAGCTCAGCCACAAAATGTCCCCCACTGTGCTTCTCCATAGCATCCCCACATAGCAACACCCCATTGCGCTGCCCCACAGTATTGCCCCATAGCATCACCCCATACTATTGCCAAATGGCTCTGGCCCATGGCTTCACCCCATAGTGTCTCCACATAGCTCTGCCCCATAGCACTGCTCTATAGTGCCATCCCATAGTTCCACCCCATAGCACTGCCCCATAACATCTCCCCATAATGTCAACCCATAGCACTGCGCCAAACGCTGTCCAGAGTGTCACTCCATAGAGCTGCCCCACAGTTTCACCCCACAGAATCATCCCATAACGCTTTCCCTTAGCGCTGTCCTATAGAATCACCCAACAGTGCCATCCCATAGTACCACACCATAGTGCTGCCCCATAGCATTGCCCAAAAGCGCTGGCCCATACCTCAGCCACAAAATGTCCCCCATAGCATCACCGTATAGCGACACCCCATAGTCCTGCTCCATAGTGTCACCCCATAGGGTCACACCAAACCGGTGCCCCATAGTGTCACTCCTTAGCCCTGCCCCATAGTGTCATCCCATGGTTATGTCCAATAGCATCACCCCATATCATCCTTCCAGAGTACAGTCCCCTGCACTGGTAGATAGGGATGGGGAACAGAGTAGGCCCTGCTTATTCCACGATGAAATGGTTTTGAACCTGCTCTGAAAGCTGGCTGCTCACAAGACCATGGGGTTGGATGGATTGCACCCTAGAGTGCTGAGGGAGTTGGCGGATGTGGTTGCCAAGCCACTCTCCATCATTCTTCAGCAGTCCTGGCTAACCTGGGATGTCCCAGCAGAGTGGAGACTGGCAAATGTGATGCCCATCTTCAAAAAGGGCCAGAAAGATGATCCTGGTAGCTACTGACCTATCAGTCTCACCTCGGTGCTGGGGAAGATTATGGAATGGATAATCTCAGGAGCCATCATAGACCAGTTAAAGGTCTACCAGAGAATCAGGCCCAGTCAGCATGGGTTTATGAATGGTAGATCCTGTTTGACAAACTTGATTTCATTCTATGACAAGGTGACCTGCTTAGCAGATGAAGTCAAGGCTGTTGATGTGGTCTATCTAGACTTTGACACTGTCCCCCACAACATTCTCATGGAGAAGCTGGCTGCCATGGTTTGGATGGACAAACGCTCCGCTGGATGAAACGCTGGCTGGATGGCCAGGCCCAAAGACTTGTGGTCAATGGAGTTAAATCCAGTTGGCAGCCGATCACGAGGGCTCAGTACTGGGGCCGCTTCTGTTTAACATCTTTATTAACGATCTTGATGATGGAATTGAGTGCACCCTCAGTAAATTCGCAGACAACACCAAGTTGGGAATGTTGATCTGCCAGAGGGGAGAAAGGTACTACAGAGGGACCTGGATAGATTGGATCGATGGGTCACGGTTAACTGTATGAGTTTCAATAGGGCCAAGTGTCGAGTCCTGCATTTTGGTCACAACAACCTCAGGCAACCCTACAGGCTTGGGGAGGAGTGGCTGGAAAGCTGCCTGATGAAAAGGGACCTTGGTGTACTGGTGGACAGTCGGCTGAATATGAGCCAGCAGGGTGCCCAGGTGGCGAAGAAGGCCAATGGCATCCTGGCTTGTATCAGGAATGGTGTGGTGAGAGGATAGGGCAGTCATCCTGCCCCTGTACTCGGCATTGGAGAGGCCTCACCTTGAGTACTGCGTTTAGTTTTGGGCACCTCAGTACAGAAAGGACATTGAGGTGCTGGAGCAGGTCCAAAGAAAGGCATTAAGGCTGGTGAAGGGCTTGGAGAATATGCCCCACAAGGAGCGACTGAAGGAACTGGGGCTGTTTAGTCTGGAGGAAAGGAGGCTGAGGCGAGACATTATTGCTCTCTTCCAATACCTGAAAGGTGCTTACAGCAAGAGCGGGGTTGGTCTCTTCTCACTGGTGACAGGTGACAGGACGAGGGGAAATGGCCTCAAGTTGAGCCGGGGTAAGTTTAGGTTGGATATCAGAAAACGCTTCTTTAAGGAAAGGGTTGTGAAGCACTGGAATAGGCTCCCCAGGGAGGTGGTTGAGTCACCATCCCTGGATGTGTTTAAAAACTGTTTGGATGTGGTGCTCAGAGACGTGATTTAGCAGACGGTTGTTAGAGTTAGGGTAGTATGGCTAGGTGTGGTTAGACTCGATGACCTTTGAGGTCTTTTCCAACCTGAGCAATTCTATGGTTCTCTACATTTAAGCAAAAATGTTCTGTTACAAGGTTATTGTATACAAGGTTATTATCCGATCTGATGGTTGAAGAAAGCTCACTCATTTTGTATTGTCAGCACTTGTAGCAGTTGTTGATATGTGGAGCTCTTACAGAACCCCATGTGCTATCACAGGGGTTAAAAGCTGAAAAGGAAGGTGCAAGGTTCACATTTATAACAGTGAGTGCAATCAGCTTTGCAATGGATTAATGACAAAATTCCCCATCAGTGGTGTCCTTTTATCAGTCTAAAGGAAACAACCTATCTCAATAGCACTTTGTTCGATTACGTACACCAGCAAGGAGTACAAGTCTACAGTTTTCATGAAGCAAAACAGTTTAGATTAGCATAGCAAGTATTTCACTTCTCTTTTTAGCTATTTCTGCTAATTAAGTTTACGGGGGGAAAAATGTGAGACCGTGGTGCAAACTACCGAATTGTTCCCAGCAAGTGAGCTGTCACGATGCTGTCCTCAATTTGTTACCTGAACAATAGCATATCTAGTAGGAAAACCAGTAGAATCCAGGCCTAATTCCTAAAGGTCTTATTCCATCTTTTGCTCATGAAAGATATTGTTCGTATATCTTAAAACCACTGCCATCTCTGCATGCCTGTGATGGATCCAGCACTTACCTATGCACGGGATAGAATATTCTGAAGCAAATCTCTTTTGTCAAAAAGGGCTTTGCAAGCATCAACTCTATTACTTACATGTGTGAATGCTTATGTCCATGTACTTGAAAGCCCCTTTCAAAATTCAGTCTATTAAATAAACCTGCAAATTAGAACACTGGTATGGTCCTCCAGCTGAAAGCCTTCCTTTAAAATAAATGTGATATTTTACCAGAAGTAAATGGAAACACTTAAATAAGTGGGTTGATAAACAGTATTGAGTTGGAGCAGATTTGTAGCATCTGATGTTTTGACAGAGCTGAAGACGCTGAGGCAGGCATTTTAGCTTAACTTGGGTGAAATAATAAATTGCAGTAACCCAAGCTAGAGATGACAAAGGCATGAATCAACTTCTCCATCTTCTTCCAGCCAAGATCCCAGGCCGGTACTATGCGCATGATGGTGAAAAGAGGTTTGAATATTACATGAAGATGGCTGTCAAAAGGTAGCTATTAATTCAATATCACATCAAGGGTTTTCATGCTGACAGAGACAATATGAGATTGCTGGTCCCAGAAAAACGTTACACAGAAATAACTCTACTATTTGTGCTCTTTGCAACAATTACAATTACTGTAATTTGTTAAAAAAGCTTCTGATGTATAAAATCTACAAGATGGTTTTATCTGTTAAGAAATTGCTTTAAAATTCAGTTTTTAAACATTGAAGTCCAGTGTTGCTTCTGATGCTACTCTTTGTTCCCAAAACAGAAACACCATTCTTTTTTTTCTTTTCAGTTTTACGTATTTTAGATGGGATTCATTACTTCTACTATATGAACTGAAATTGATCAGACATACAGAGCCTCCCTAACTACTGTTAGTTTTCACAGTGCAAGAAAAGTTAACCCCACAGAAGGCTGTGGGGTGACCTCATTGCAGCCTTCCTGTACCTAAAGGGAGCCTACTAAAGGGAATCAACTCTTTACAAGGGTAGAGAATGGCAGGACAAGGGGAAATGGCTTTAAGTTGACGGAAGAAAGATTTAGGTTGAATATCAGGGGGAAACTCTTTACAGAGAGTGGCGATGTGCTGGAACAGGCTGCCCAGAGAGGTTATGGATGCCCTGTCCCTAGAGGTGTCCAAGGCAGGTTGGATGGGGCCCTGGGCAGGCTGGTCTAGTATTAAATGTGGAGGTTTGTGGCCTTGCCTGTGGTGATGAGCATATAAAACAACCTAAAAATGCCTCTTTATTCAGTAAAATCTGTTCTTGCTCTGTTCTTTAGCTGTGCTGATTCTGTCCTTAACATTGCATCCAGTGAATCCATAGTCCTTTCTCGGACATAGCAGTCATTCCTACTTTGTCTCATCTTCTTGTGGCTGTTGGCAAAACACACGTACATATTGTCTAGGATTCCATAGGGTGCCAGAAGATTACCTGCTCACAGTCCTATTGAAAATACAGGTGAAAATGTTGTTGTTGCCTAATATTGATTTATTTATTTTTGATAGAGAAAAGAAGACCACTGAGTGGTTACATCTACCATAACAGTTTTCTAGTACATAAGATTACTGTGAAGATGATCAGCTCTCCTTGCTTACTGATCTAGTAAAGACATGTATCAGTAAAAAGCTCTCCAGCTACAGGAACAGTGAAACTGTATTTAAGAGACTACACAGAGGTGCTTTTGAATTCCCTTACCTGGATATTTTCAATATCAAAACAGATTTCGGTAAGTATGACGTTGACTTTGTCTCAGAATAAAAAATAAAAAGATTATTTTTAGGCTACTTTTCATTTGTTTTTAATGCTACTTTCCAGTTCAGGCTGTTTCTTTCATTAAATGCAAAGGATATATTTGTAACTTCAAAGCATTTGTTATCTGCTAATGACATTATTTACTGAGCTGCTGTCAAACCCCTTGCAGACGAAGCTTGTCTGATGGTCATTATCCTGCTCTTTCACTGTTCTGGGGGATAGTAGGAGATCTGACAATAATGTATAAAATATGAATTTAATAACACTTCTCTTTAAGTCTACAGACTGTGTAATTTCACCTGGGTTATCATGTACAGAGTTCAGGCTGCTTAAAGAGATGCGTATCTCCTGATTTTTGCTATGACTTGGTGCTTTTTCATGTTTTGCTGGGTTAGTGAAGAGAATGAGCACCCTCATTTTTATCACACAGAACAGCTGAGGTTGGAAGGCACATCTGCTGGTAATCTTGTTCAAACCTCCTGGTGAATGGTGTCAGCTAGAGCATGTTGGCCAGTACTGCACATAGCCCCATTCTGAACGTCTTCAAGGATGGAGACTCCACACAATTTTTGGCAAATTGTTCCAATGTCTGGCCACCCTCATGGTAAAATAAATAAATAAATTCTTACCTTTAAGAGGACTTTCCTACATTTCAGTTGGCAAACATTGTCCTTCTGCTGGATACCACTGAGAAAAGACTGACTTGACCTTCTCTACTTGCCTCCATCAGGTATTTGTTAAACACACTGATAAGATTCTCCTGAGTCTCCTATTCTACAGTCCCATTTCTCTGCTCTTCCACATATGCACCAATCCTTGCTCCAGGTCGTGATCTTTGTGAACCTATTCCAGATATAGTCTGGTAAGTCCAGGGCACCAACTCAGTATGATACTGGTTCTTTTTGTTATGAGGGCACATTACTGGCTCATAGTCAGCTTGTGTCCACCAGAACCCCCAGATCCTGCTCTGCTGAGCTGCTTTCCAACTGGCAGTTATTTGGTACTGGTGCATGAGGTTATGCCTCCCCATTGTAAGATTCTTCATTTCCCTTCATTGCACTTCATGAATCTCATGTCAGCAAAGTATATTATGCTTTAATAATGATTCAACTTATGTACCTAATCCAATTGTTTATAAGTCATAGTTTGTTTGAATACTGCTCTGTGTTGTAACAGGACACAGAAAAGATTATTGGAAAGGAAGATCTCCAAAGCACAATTAATTCCATCCTTAGAAATACATCTAACACATATGGGTTGAATCACCATCTTGAAATCCTATTGCTCATCTGATTATAGATGGAACCTGCACAAGCAGTTTAGTTTTTGCATCTAGAGACAGATGAGAATGAGATACAAAATAAGGAGATCTGGGAATCTATTGTCATTCTGGCTTAACATGGATGACAAGCACATGAATATATCCATCAGATAACAATCACAGAATCACAGAATGGTTTGGGTTGGAAGGGACCTCAAGGATCATCAATCTCCAACCCCCTGCTGCATGCAGGACCGCAAACCTCCACATTTAATACTAGACCAGGCTGCCCAGGGCCCCATCCAAATTGGCCTTGAACACCTTCAGGGACAGGACATCCACAACCTTTCTGGGCAATCCTATATACAGTCCTACACACAACACAAAATATTTCCCAATATTTCCCAAACCTTCACCCCATAAAGTGCTGTAGAAGTTGTAATGAAAAATGATGTAAAATTTTATTTTAGAAGTAACAAGGAAGTGTCCCTAAATGTTAAATGCTTGATGTAGCAATGTCTTCCACTAAGTTTTTAATATTCTGAAGCAAATTATAAATATATTAAATATTAAATATATATAAATTGTCTATACTGGTTTCTGAAGACTGATCCATTTCTTCCCTACAGGAAAGTAATGAAGAATCAAGTTGTATCTTATTATTTCCCCAAAATGAAACAGCCAATTGCCCCCATGTCAGAAAAGATGTACTGTAAGTATTCTTCTGGGATTTTGCCTGGCTTTTGCCAGTCAATAAGGAAATAAGATCCAACATTTCATTTACAAAATGTGAATTCCACTGGGCTAGAGACATCAGGAATGATAATAGGTTTTTACTTTTATATACAGTATATTTTTAAAAAAATGGTTTGCTCTATATCATTAAGAAAACAAAAAATACCTCTTGTGATTGAGACTGGTACTCTTCTTACAGTGCAACATGATGGATTTTTTCAGTCTGGGTTTGTAAATGCTGAACTGAATTTACTAAAGAGGTAAAGTTACAGATTGAAAAAGCTTCGTGAGATGAGGATACTCCGTTCTGAAATGGGGGCAACAAATTTCTCAAGTATCTGTTTTTATTCTTGAATTATTCCATTTATGCAAACATTTCAACATTTGATTTGGTTCAGATTTTCATCTGAGTTTATTTGATGCCTCAGTTGTCTCAGTTTTTAAAATGTGACTGCACTATTCTTCATCCAAATCATGCCTTTGAACAGAGATAGTTCCATTCAACATATAGGTAGTTAAGATAAGAAGAAATGGGCTTGATGATCTTTAAGGTCTTTTCCAACCTGAGCAATTCTATGATTATATTAGTTCCTCTGGCTGGAAGGAATGTTAAGCAATTTGGAAATATTAACTTCGTCTAATATTGTTTACCTTACTCCAAAATTCACAACTAAGGTATTAAAACAGCATTAAACCTAGCGGAAGCACATGCTGTAACTTTGCCATTAAAGGTCTCACTTTATCCATTCATTCTACATCTTCTACTAATTGCAATACTCCCCTTCGCCCTTACATTCCCCAATTTCTACCTAATTTTTAATTATTTCTCATCTCAGTACCCTGAATTTGCACATGCTGTCATACCAGTCTCCCAGACTTCCTCCACTTCAGTAATTCTCCCTGCTTGTCACCTTATTCCTTTGCAATAAATGCCTAA
Source organism: Tragopan temminckii (assembly GCA_028571105.1). Lineage (NCBI taxonomy): Eukaryota > Metazoa > Chordata > Aves > Galliformes > Phasianidae > Tragopan > Tragopan temminckii. The sequence continues at coordinate 2,645 of JAOWBP010050805.1, read as the reverse complement.
GAAACACTACTCTCCTACTCCTTCCAGTTCCCTCTTCGGACCACAACCAGGGAACAAGAGCACATGTTCCTTTGCCAGAAGACCTGAAATAAATGTTGATTGATGGGGAAGCTCACCCAGACTTTTCCTATCTGCCTCTTCTGTCCCAGCTGTCAGGAAGACCAAAGAACCTGTATTACACATCGACAAGCCAGAGAAAAATCAGGTGCTCTATGCAAATATTAATGTTTGCAGAAATGTACTGCTGTACATGCCCTTCCTCATCCCAACACTCTTTCTCTGAGAGAATCATCCCCTCTTTTTCTGTTCCTGGACAGCAAGAAGCAGAAAGTGCTTTTCTATTGTTACACAGCCTAAAGTACTTGCAAGCGTGGCAGAGATTATATGGCAATGAGGAAATTCAGAAGCTTCTACGTCACTCACAGACAATATATTAAAGTCTCTGCTCTAGCTGAGAGGAATACAGCCATGTTAATTAGTTAAATATTTCCATACTGGCATTTCAGGTCCACAGAAAACGTGCAAATCATACCATCCTCTCTCCAGTTTAGATATAAGAATGTGGCCTAAGACCATGTCAAAGACCTTGCAGAAATCCAAGCAGATGACATCTGTTACCCTTCCTTTGTCCACCAGTGCCAGCACTCCACCATCGAAGGCCACCAGATTGGTCAGGAAAGATCTGCCCTTGGTGAAGCCATGTTGGCTGTCCTGGATCACCTCCTCATTTTGCCTGAGTCTTAACATATCTGCCAGGAGGATCTGCTCCACAACCTTCCCAGGCACAGAGGTGAAGCTCACTGGTTTGTAGTTCCCCGGTCTTCCTTTCTCTTTCCTTCCCTTCTGGGCCGCAAGAGCACACTGCTGTCTCATGTCCAGTTTATCATCCACCAGGATCCCCAAGTCCTTCTCCGCAGGGCTGCTCTCAAGGACATCTTCCACCAGTTTGAATAAATACCTGGGATTGCCCCGACCCAAGTGCAGCACCCTGCACTTGGCCTTATTGAACCTCATTAGGTTTTCATGGGCCCACTTCTCCAGCCTGTCCAGGTCCCTCTGGATGTCTTCCCTTCCCTCCAATGTATCAACTGCTCCACCCAGTTTGGTGTCATCCGCAAACTTGCTCAGGGTGCACTCCATGCCATCGTCTGTGTCATTGATGAAGATGTTGAAGAGCACTGGTCCCAAGACCGATCCCTGATGGACATCGCTTGTGACTGACCTACACCCTGGTGCAGAACCATTAATCACAACCCTTTGGCTGTGTCCAACCAGCCAACTCCTAATTCATCAAACAGTCCACCCTTCAAATCCACACCTCTCCAATTTAGGGACCAGGTCAAAGGCTTTGCAGAAGTCCAGGTAGATGACATCCATCGCCCTTCCCCTGTCCACTGAAGCCGTCACTCCATCATAGAAGGCCACCAGATTGGCCAGGCAAGATCTGCCGTTGGTGAAGCCATGCTGGCTGTCTCAAATCACCTCTTTATCTCGTATGTGCCTTAACATAGCTTCTAGGAGGATCTGCTCCATAATCTTCCCAGGCACAAAAGTGAGGCTCACCGGCCTGTAATTCCCTGGGTCTTCCTTTCTCCCTTTCTTAAAAATGGGAGTAACATTTCTCTTTTTCCAGTCACCAGGGACTTCACCAGACAGCCATGATTTTTCAAATATGATGGAGAGCGTTTCAGCAACCACATCAACCATCTCTCTCAGAACCCTAGGATGGATATCATCCAGCCCCATGGACTTATACACGTTCAATTTCATGAAGGGGACTCGGACTTGTTCCACTGTTACAGTGGGACAGAAACCACTCCCCACACCCTTACCTAGAGGCTCAAGGTCCTGGCAGACACGGGAAGCCTGACCACCCGTGAAGACTGAGGCAAAGCACTCACTGAGTACCTCAACTTCTTCTATCTCTGAGGAAGCCAGCTCCCCATTACCTTTCATCAGAGGGGGAATACTCTCCTTGGCCTGTCTCCTCCTGCCTATGTACCTGTAGAACCCCTTCTTGTTATCTTTCACATCCCTCGCCAAGTTCAGCTCCTTCTGCGCCTCGGCTTTCCTAGTCCTGTCTCTACATACACAGACAACAGCCCTGTATTCCAACCAGGATACACAACTCTGCTTCCACTTTCTGTACATTTTCCTCTTTTCTCTCAGTTTAAGCTGCAGGTCCTTGCACAGCCACAACGGTCACCTGCCTCCCCTGCTCAACTTCTTCTGCTGGGAGATGGAGAGCCATTGCGCTCTCAGAAGGGTGTCCTTAAAGAGCTCTCAGCTCTGTTCTGTGCCCATGCCCTTAAGGACAGTTTCCCAGGGGATCCCACTCAGCAGTTCCTTGAGCAGCCAGAAGTTTGTTCTCCAGGGTCCTAGCTCTGCTTTTTGCCAGGCCTGCATTCTTTAAGACCAGAAACTCCACCAAGGCATGGTCACTACAGACCAGGCTGCCTCCGATCTTAACCTCTCTATTGCTCTCCTCTGCATTAGTGAGCACCAGGTTCAGTTAAGGCTTCACCTCGGGTTGGTCCATCTATTACCTGGACCAGGAAGCGTCCAAGCGTGGAGCCCCCAGTACAAAAAAGACAAGGAGCTGTTGGAGAGGGTCCAGAGGAGGGCCACAAAGATGATCAGGGGAC
>JAOWBP010050804.1:0-17827 GCA_028571105.1 Tragopan temminckii | reverse complement strand
TCCGCTTTTTTATCTGGACTATTTCCTGCTTCTTTTGGTATATTCAGTATTTTGAGGTTAGCCTACTTTGTGATGTTAGGGTTTATGTATATCGATCGAGCCTCTTAACAATTTCATCTGACTTGTGAATTACATCCTTATCGTCCACTAATGCTACATTCATCTGATTTTTTTTCCATTAGCCTGATTATTTTGGTGCCTTTAATGCTTTTACTTCTGCAAATGGATTTCTTGATTTTTCTCTCCTTTCCCATAGCAGTCTGCCTTGTTCTTTTTCATGTGGTTTGTTGTTGTTCCCCAAGCTGTTCATATGCCAATGTTAATTTATTTCAAATTGTTTTCATTTTAAAGTAACAGAGTGGAACCCTCTTATAGCAAAATATCTGCCTTAAGAGAAGAAATTCAGGAAATTCGTTGAACTGGAATTGCCATTAGAATAAATTGCTTCTTTCATTTTCTTTCTATAGATTGTGCTGAAAAAGAAAAGTTTTAGGCTTAGCAAAGAACAAAGTGTTAATCAGACTCTGCTTTGTTTCTACTAAGATAAGCAGTTACATGTGATCCAAGATATTAAGTCAATGATTTAAGTGGCAACTTCATGCAACATTAAACAGATGAATTAGGAGATTCTCATATCCAGTTACTTCTTGGAGACATCTCCAAGCATGCTTTGCCTGTTTTAGCTTAGTGTCTGCATGGCACTGTGACAGCAACATCTGCTGAGGGATGTCTTATTGAAGGAAGAGAGGAATGAAGGGTGTCCTCCTTTCCATGCAGTAAAGTTTTAGCTGAACAAATCATTTCTTTCCTTAAGACTGGTCCTCCTTCCATCATTGTAAGCAATGCATTACTTGGATTATTTTCAAATAGTTCTGGTTTTAAGGACAGCATTTTGTTTAGGAGTAATCTTGGATTTTGTTGCTGTTCCATGGTGAATTGTTACATTCAGTTGCGACAAAGAAGACAGCAAGCAGACAAAACAGTGTCCTCTGAAAGAAATCAGTCTCTGTTTTTTAAAAGTAGGGTGTCTGAGCACTCCACTACTGGAGGCAGGTTAGGGGGAGCTGCAGTTCTCCAAAGCACTGATACTCTTTTGTGCATCCGAAAGAAATTATACAAACCTGACTCTCCCCTTTCTCCTTGCCCCTCTCCAGTTCTTTTTCACAGGGCACAGGGTGCTTCACAGCAAGAGAAAGCCGTGGTCAGAAAAAGTTGTACCTAACTCTTCAACAGGATTTCAACTTCCAGCTGTACTTTGAAGCAAACTTCATGATCTACTGACGTATTTCATGAACTCCCAGACTGATTTATTTTATCTTTTCACATAGTAGAAGCAATAGCTCCCACCTCCGTGTGGAGTCCTTTGTGGATACTGAAAGAGATGCTCAGCTGTCAGCATATGGCCTTTGATGACAGAAGACGAAGTCCATCAAAAAAATATATTTTTTTCCCAGTTCTACATGTAGACTTGACCATATTCATTTTTCAAACAGTTATCAGCTTGGTTAAAAATTTATATCTTTATACCGTTGTGGGTTTTGAGAGTTTTAACTTCACCGTTATTGGAGCAGTATTTCATTCGTAGTGTTCCGCTACCTGACTTTTAAAAGTTTACCTGCTAACTTGTCTCCTAGTCGAGAAAATCAATACCAGACTTTCATCTTTTTCTTTAAGTTCTATTTACCTACCCTAGAAATAAGAATTATAACAGCCTCATATAGATAGAATTATTCTCATTATTCTTTTGAAGCTTTTGTATTTGAAGGAAGATGTGAAAACTCCGGTATCAAATATACATTTTCATTGAATATGAATTAAATGTATAATTTAAAAATTAAAAAAAAAAAAAAAGGAAAAAATTTGTAGTTATATTCTTCAGTTATTTTGGTGGATTCCCAATAGTTATACACAGGTCACTCCAAAAGTAATTCCTCTTGTTTTTTTTATAGAAACTGTAACAGATGCGAAGAGTACAAAGATGCGGTTTGATAGAGCAAATTTTCAGTTACATAACACCATTTTTCAATATAGTCAGCACCATTTGCTTTTTTACATGGATGAGCTTATCGAGACACTCTTCATTTTGTGGTGTGACAGCTGTGCACGGCCATCCAGAATGTGGCTTGTCATTCATGTCACTGTTGTTGCCGCTGAAACACACCACCCACTTCCTCATTGTGCTCATATAAGTTGTTTGGTCTCCATAAACATTCAGCAAGTATATTTAGTTCCTGTAACGTTAATATGCTCAGAGAAAATATTCAAAGTATTTATAGTTAACATTGGCTTTCCCTTTTCTTTAAGTGCTTTCCTAACCTTTTCATAAGTGTGTTATTACCCAGCATAAAGTTTTAATATTAGCACTGTAGGGAGAAATATTTATCTTGGGGTCTCATGTCTCATTTGTTTATATTTTTCTATTTATTATTCACTGTTCATTAGAAAAGTGTTATTTATCTCTGCTGTGGGAAACATTACTAGTTCACCAGTGGAAATTGCAATTATTAAGGCTGCTCTGGAAGTAATGCCTCTCATTTTATTATGTTAGCCCACAAACTGAGAGGTGGATGTTGGTGGTATGACAGTAGAGGTTGAACCTACCCACCAATATTTTGTTACATTTTTTTGTTCTGTTACAAACGGCAGCAGAGGGGCAGTCTGATAAAATGGCATCTGACATGGAAGTGTGTATGAAGTAGAGGTGTGAAACTGAATTCCTCCATGAAGTAGCGACCTCCACCAGTGTAGATTTTTACAAGTACTACATGCAGGCCACTGTTCTTCACTAGCAAAAATGCATAGCTAATGGTGGTGACTGTGATGACAAATAGCATATTGAAGCTGAGAATTTGCTCTATCAAATAGTACTATTATTCCTTTTGTATCTGCTGTAGTTTCATGGAAACCTCAGAGGGACCTACGTACAAATCCAAGACTACGACATCCACAGGTAACCCTAAAAAATAAAATAAAATAAAATAAAAAAATAATCTATTTTCTTGTGTGGGACAAGAGATGGAAGATATTCTTGAAAGGAGGTTTCTTTGCAAGTGCAAAGCAGAATGAACTGTCCAGCAAGAGAAACAAAAGCAGAAACTTGTAATTTACACAAACTTACAGGTTGAGTAAAATTAACTAAGAAAACAGAGCAGACAATTTACCACATCAAATTTAAGCTAACTAAAATTAGAGTAGTCAAACCTAGTAATCCCTACTTAATGTAGAAAACAGGATCTGCTAGTGGATGAATAATTTCAACTAAAATCAAAGGTAAGCAGGACTAACTGTTTTCTGAAAAGGCCTATCTCTTCCTTCTGAGAACAAGTTTTTAAATCTTATTTTAACAGATGTGGAGCAAGGGAAGGCACCAGTATTGCCTTCCACCAGGATACAAACACATTCCAAAAAGTATTCATCAAGATATAGCTCAGAAGATTATACAAGGCAAGGGATTTACCTTTTCCAAAGGTCGGAGAAGTCTCCAAAAGGAACAACCTCAAAATACAGATCCCACTTCTTTGGTTGCTAACCCTTAAATGAGAGTGAGGAGGAGTAGACCTTGGGTCCTTCCAGTTGCCTAGGTGCATTGCTTGCACCTGAGTGTCCTGAGTTAACCTGGTACTCAATCACTGGTTCAGGTTGTGACCTAGCAATCTCCATGTGGTAGGTCACTTGTTTTTGAATAATTAATGTTAGATGTAGTAAAGGGTTTCTCTCAGTGTAGTTATTGCATTTGGAAGTCATATAGAAAAAAAGGGGCAAAACGGTATCTTGCCATTGAGTTATACCAGTAAGATTTTTGAAACAAAATCACTTTTTGTCCTAAAATGAATTTTGAAACTGTAAGAGGAAAAAAAAAGGAAAATACAAGCAGTGATTCAGCAGAGATCTCAGAAGAAGGTATCTATAATTTGACTCTAGCAAATGTAAAGATATCCATTACACTGCAACTACAAAAGGAGGTAACCAGCTATTCAAGCTGCCACATTTGCAGTGATGCTATTAGATTAACGACCAATTCAATTCCAGCTGGTATACAGAGTCATCTGCAATGTAATCCCAGCAGCACTGATAAACTGCAATATTAGATCAATGACCAATTTGATTTCAGATGGATTGTGGAGCCAGTCGCAATGTAATCCTAGCAACACTGATAAGCAGAGAAATATGACAGTGTTATGATAATGTGCACTAAAACCATCTGAGGCCAGTGGGAAAATGCAGTCTGTCAATAAAACACCATAAAACAAGAGACAACACCATTTGGAGTCTGGAATAGATGACAGACAGAAGCACCACTCGCTGAAGACAAACAGAGCAATACAAACCACTAGATCGGTGAGAATATAAAATTTCATTTTCAAGTGCTGACAGAGCTTGTTCCTTCCAGTATTCTGAAGATAACAGGGCATGTAAACTTTTAAAATTATCCTCATGTTCCTCCCCTAGGTAATGCATGCAGATGAGAAATGTGACATTCATTTATCCCACTGCAAACATCGCTTTTTTTATTGTGTTAAAATCAGTTCTTGCATATTGAATTAAATAAACCACCTTCTGGCAATTGTTGCTATATTGTCATAGAGGCCAGTGGTTGGTTACGCTTGTGGACATAATTAGTACCACATACACTTAGAACATCTGAATTACACTGGGTTAAGCACTGAAGGGATTGCCAGACATGGCAGTTGTACTTGACCTGCTGTTGTTTAAAAGGAAAGTGATATCAAGAAAAAAATATGTTCAGAACCATGGAATTATACTTCAAAAAATATAAATAAATTTTGGAAACCTGACATTAGGCTGAGCTTGGAGAGGTTGAAGTTTGTCAGAGCTGATTCCTTGTTAACGTGTGCTTGCTCTTTAGTAACTGTCATCACATACGGAGAAACAAAAGCAATTCAAAACATACAGGCCAAAGGATATGAACAGATGTTTGCACATTTGGTACACAAGGAGTCTCAGAACCTTTAAAATATTAATGGTGTAATGCAGGAAAGCTTCGTCAGCAGAGTTGAACAACTAAATAAAGTCTCAGATCTAAAGAAAAGAGCAGTTAAGTAGAGCACCCAGAGATCCAGTGTAGTGAGTCTTCAGAAAAGAAGCACGACTACGAGGTAAAAATTACCTAGCAATTCTAACAGTCCTCAGGAATCTCAAAGATGGTAGGTTCAGACTGCCAAAGAAAAAGGGTTGATAGTTCTGCAGAGTCCAGTCAGTAATACCCAGCAAAACTGAGCAAAAGGTAGTGTTTAGTTCCGAAGAAACTTTACAGATTGACTGATTGAATTCTTATTTCCCCACAAAAACCCATCCCACCAGTATAACAGTCAATTTATTTTATAAATTTATAAGGTTTATTCCAAATGTTACTCAAGGTTCCTTGGCCATTTGACTTCACTCGTTCTAGCCACAACATGGTCCCTGATTATCACATCTTGTGGGAGCAAACCTTTGGAAAGACACTTTGGCAAGAATTATGACTGGGGGACAAAGGCATACCTAATACAATATGCTTGAGAAATGAGTCACAAAAGAATTTGAGTGATTCAGGGTTAAATGAGAATGGCACGGAAGGTATCTTACAGAGGTTAGGGACTGATAAAGCATTGAGAAAACAGAGTCAAAGGTTAAGGGACACTGGGAAGTAAAGGAACTCTTCGTGGAAGTGTTAAATCTTCATAATCCATCTCCTAGAGACTAGTAACACCTTGCAAGAATCCACAGGCCTGTAAGTCATCCAGAAGAAACAGACTGATGTTTAAAGGAAAGAGTTAGAAATTTCATGGGATTTGAGACAAAAGCGTGAAGTCTACAGAAGTGAAGAAGTTGAAGAGAAATCAGTTGTATTTCAGCAACAATTCAATTTAAAGAAATTCTGGTTAGCTTTTAAAAGAATTGTTGGAACAACACCTGAAAAGTCTGTGTACAAGCTAGAAGATAGAAAATGGATCAGACAGAGAGAATTTGTACTCTCTTGTACTTTCCTGGAAAATTTTTCTTAATGAAAGACTGTGAGAGCTGGGACAGATCAGCCTGGAAATACAGAGGCTTGGGAGATCATATCAATATTTATAAATACCTGAAGGAAGGGTGCAAAGAAGACAGAGCTGGGCTCAGCAGTGACCAGTGCAGGGACAAGAGGTAATCAACATAAACTGGAACACAGGAAGTTCCCCCTGAACACTAGGAAACACTTCTCTGCTGTATTGGTGGCAGCACCCTAAACAACTCTGCATGATGCTCCTGTCAGACTGATTGGCCACTCACAGAGAATGCTCCTAGAAGAAACGTGTACTAACAGCATACCACGGAGCAAGGAGGGAATCCCTGATGTTGTCCCTGATCTTTCCTCTGGTCTGCGTGATGGATGCAATCTTTCACTTGATTTATTACAAATTCATGCAACTAAATTTATGTGTCGATCAACAGTGATCTGTTTAAGACAGTGCTCTAAATAAGGATTTTGCATGGCATTCTCTCCACTATTTTCTTCAGGCCTTTTAAACCATTTCTCCAATTTCAGGCATTCCTGAATTAAGATCAGTATGCTAAGGATATATTGTCTGAGTATTACATCACATTCAGTGAATTCCTCTACGCGTGCATATACATATTCACATAAAGATGTATGGTTCATAGAAGCATAACATCATATTATCTGTTATTACTTTTTTTTTTTCCCCCATTTTCCCTTCATTTTTTTACTCTGGAGATTCCGTAATTATTTACTCTTCAAAGTTAAATGCTGTTGCGTAATACTTTAAAGATGATTATTTACCCAAATGCCAAGTGTTTGAGAATAAAATAAAGCCGAGACTAAATGAAAAATGAAATGAAATGAAGAAAATGAAAACGTCACACTAAAAGCTTTAAAACCACTGTGATTATTTATTTTCATCTCAATTATTTTTATTTTGAACTTAATCAGGTATTATTTGCATGAAAAAAAAAAACAACCATAAATATCCCTTTTATCTAAAATTTGGATATTGTCCTTGCTTCCCTTCTGTCTCTCCCAGTTACAGCCACAGTCAATATGATGACACAAACTGTCTGAAGTATGCACTTTTGTGGTTATCCGTAGCAAAAATATTGTCTCCAGAGGAATTTAAATCTATTTAGGAAAGGAAAGAGATAGTTGTACAGCTTAACCCTTCATGTACTCAGCCAAAAAGTTCTTGCATTCTATCAGGTGTAGCTACCATGTGATTCGAATATTCTTCTACCTCTAAGTTACGTCCTCTAAATAAGAGAAACAGAATTATCAGAAGTGCATCAATGCCTCATTCTTCCCCACGCCCCACCTCATTACCGATGTTCAGATGTCCAGCTTTTGTGACTAGGCTTATAAAATTGAATTTTGCTAATTAAGGCTTCATGAACATCATCTGTAATACTACACTTATAATGTTAGAAATGAGAAGTATAAGCCAGGCCATATCCTCTGTCACTACTAGCATACAATTTAAAAGATCATTCTGTGCAAAACCATCAAATTCCCCTTTCATTTCCAGCAGTCCAAACTGAAATCAGTACACACTGCTGGGGTTTGTTTTGATTTGTTGGGGTTTTTCTGGTGGTGATGGTGCTATTTTTGGTGGTAGCTGTTGTGTTCCTTGCTGATTATTCTTCCAGGATTTGGTCATGTAACATTTACTATGAAGTTCAGTCAACTTAGTTTGATGACACAGTTGAAGAACCACATCTTGACTGTAAACATCAGATGGAAGAGTTCATGTATAGAAAGAAAAAAACACCTATTAGAACTGCTCAAAATGTGAGTGCTATATTATTACTATTATCTTTATTTTATTATATATGGTTTTAGAATTTGCTTTTACTGATTTTGATTTTTGCCTATGCTCTTCAATGAAAAAGATGATTCAAAGTGTAGGTAAAGTTCGTTTAGATTAAAGGGAAAGTTTAAGACCGTATCATAAGGCCAAAATGATAACAGCACAGTACTTCTTTATTTGAAAGAATCACACATCATTTGATGAAAAAATCTACAAATAAATGAATTTTAAAGCTTTTTTTTATTATTTCTGATTATAGAAATCTAGTCTGCATCTTCCTTACATCTATCCCAAAATTCCTGAAAGCTTGGCAGGCCTTCCAACTTGCCTTGAAGGTCTATAAATGCATGCTATGGTACAGCAGTGAGAAGACTTTCTTTAAAAAAGAGGTGGATCCATACATTTTGCAAAGTGCATACTCAGGTTTTCATTATAAGGACAGGAACGTGGCCCAAGCTGACAGCATAAAAAGACAGAAAATCTCCTCTTTGTAAGTTGAAATCAACACAACAGTTTTCACATGAAAACCAACAGGCAGCTAAGAAGTTCTCAGAACACTGGCAACCAAACTGATCTGAATAATTGATTTTTCAGTTCAATGGCTGAATGAACAAAATTGAAATTGTTTGGGTCAACCTGTTCTTTTACTTTCTTGATTTTTTTGCTGCAGAAATAAAGACTTGTTTTCCTCTTTGTTATACCTTTGATGTGAACAGAACTTTTCATCAGATTCCAAATGACACACAAAGGATTATTTATGTCCTTTATTCTCTTTTTAAAATTAGATGTTGATATATTAATTTCAACACACTTATTTAAAGGTCAAAGTTGAATATTTCAACCACAGGATTTTTTTTTCCTCTTCATTTTTTTTTCCCAGCAAAAGTGTTAGCTGAATTCAGTATCAGGTTACAGTGAATTCTGGCTGACTTCAGACTTCAAGTTTTCTCTGATAATTTCTTTGTTAAAAACCATTCCCTTGTATTTTTCCTAGTAACAATATTTTTGGTTATCTAGTAAGCTTCCACAGGTGCAAGTGTACTGTGCTTAGGTAAAAACTTTTGTTTAGGGGAAAATACACTCTCAAATTATCTGTAGTTCTCTTATCTCAGTGTTTTGGAGGCATGGATGTGGTAGCAAAGCCTAACTAGGGGTTACCATCTTTTCAAATATGGCAAAACATTCCTGAATACCTTTGTGATGTAGTTGGTCAAGAACGTGTGAGCTGTTCATCAAACTGTGTAAAGTAATGAGCAACTGTCAGAATGGATTTAGAGTAGAAATAATCTTACCATGTTTCTTCTTTCATTTCAATTTTAAGAAAGTTTAAATTATGTGGAGGTGATACACGTTCTCTCTCTCCCTTTAAAGAGTTTCACCTATTGCACAGTAGTTATGTACAATGGATTACCTCCTTCATGTTTACCTCTGAACTGCTTTTGTTCCATTAAGAGTAATTTCATGTTATGATCTGTAATAACCAATAACCAAGAGCAGAATGTAGTGACAAAGCCTTCACTGACCCTAGTTGGAGTTCTGAACTTCTCTGTGGACTCTAGTGAACAGCAACAAAGAAAATTATATTCTTGATTTCAGATAAAATCTTCTGTTTTTCCAGTTAAATATCAGTTTTTAAAAAATATAACACCAGCATTATACGGAACGCTGAAATTTCACAATGAGCTTAGTACAACAAACTTTTCTGTGATAGATATTGTTTTTCATCAATAATTTTTTGTTGAAGCCCTATTACCACTTCTTATTGTATAAAAAATTGATTTTAAAATACATTTCTAAAACAATATCAAATGTTTCAAATACATAAATATTTATATATTTGCAGGATTTTACCGGCTGATCCTACAGAATCTACCTGTTCTCCGTTTCCCCACAGCACATTCTTACTTAGGATTCAAAACTTCCAAAACCAGGATGAATTTAACAGGAACATAATTTCATTTCTTTATAAATCCATAGTTCTCCTATATTTTGAAGTATGTGTACAATTTAGCGTGCATGAGAAATTCTGTAGTGGACATTAAAGTGTGCAGAGGATCAGCATCTTAGATCAGAAGCGTCTCATATTTGCTAGAGCTTCCTAATTTTACTCTGTTCACACAAATTCTAATGAGAGCTAAACATTGCTATTGAGAAAACAGAAAATTGATGTCTGTGTTTACCAAACAGGAATCAAAGGATGGCTCCTGATACCCACAATCATATACGTTTCATAAAAGTATTCAATATACTTATTTTACAGGACTGCTAATCTGAAAACAATAAATGCACCAGGCACCTTCCTTCACAGCCTCAAGAATAACCACAATTTATAGTTATGCTCACATTTTCAGAAGTGCCTTTTCTAGGATAACAAAAACACATTCCAAATGCTGTTCATTCACAGTGCTGTTTAGTATAGATGCATAGCTCATAAAATATATTTATACATATGGAGTATCCTGAAAAGATAAAAATTTTGTACAACAAAAGATGCTATAACATTCAACAAGGATTCAATGCTATCTTTAGTCCAAATATTTTATAAAGTATCCTCCTCGTTACCACTGACTCATATTTCAAAAGGAGGGATGGAAAGTCTCTTCCTCAGAGCACAGGAGACACATGTTTAGGAAGTTACAGTATTGTTCTTACATGTGACCCTGACACACCACTCCCTTAAGACAGTGGGAAAGCCTTGTGTTATATGTTACACCCTTGGTTACTTTAAAGAGTAATGTGTAAACCATCTTCCACACTCAGTTTTTACCAGATAGAATAGATTCATTTACTAGGGAAGTTTACAAGTGAAGTGCAATACAGTTTGTCCTCATAATATGAAATAAAAATACTGTGCCTGAACTACACATGCAGGGAAGATGGAACAACTGTGCTGGTGCCGAGAAGCTGGGCAGCAGCAGCAGAACCTCTGTCTTGCTACGATATCAAGGGTGGACACAAATACAGATCTCATGAGAAAAATGTATAGGTGAAGAATAATGTGAATTAAAGAAGAAATGATTCAACCTTAACATCTTATCTGACATCACCCTGCATTTAGTCATTTGTGATTGAATTTGAAAGTTATACCTTCCAAGGCTCTGCCCATTCTAAATGCAGATATAATATCGATATTCTCATATGGAAATATATGAGAATAATATACAAGGGTATAATAAGGGCAAATGTAGTGTTGGCAGCAAAGCAACATAGGGTGGTTTAAAAGTTCATAGATATTGTCCCTTAAATGTTTCATGCTTTGAAGTTATTTCTGAAAATAAACAGCAGGTCTGGAAATATTTTCAAAATGTAGAATAAATTGGAAGGATGCTTTAGACTAGAAGAGCTGAAAACATCAAGCAGCACAGATCAATTTCTGTACCAAACACAGAGGGCAAGTATACTTTTCAAGTCTATCCCAAAGGTTCTCAGTATTTATCTTTGCAGATAAATACTTAGATAGCTCTGCATGACAAGTATGAGTGCCTGGAATCTAAGGATTTCTTGGAACAGATGAATGTGAGCGAGAAATTAATTCAAGGAGCAAAGGCAGAAAAAAGCAATTTTGCTGCATCTTGGCTTGACCTGCCTGACGCGTGTGTTCCCATCTCTCTTGTTTTAATGAAGAGGATGCTAAGCAAATATCATATTCCTGAAAAGATTCAGTCGCATACTGAAAAGTATTTCAGCTTTCTTTGTTCATTTTCAGGGGGGGAGAGAGAGAATGAAAAGACTTGGTATACAAAATATAATGTAAAAAAAATCAGCTTGAGGACTTTTATAAATCTCAAAAAAATACATAAAAGACAACAAGCAGAGAGTGTATGTAGTAGCTCCACAAAAGAAACAGAAAGATGTCTAAGTAATAAAAGAAAAGTCCTTCAATAAAAAACACGTCTGTGCAAGAACTTGGAAGCCAGAGTAAAAGGAACAAGGTTTATGTAGTGCATACCTATGCAAAGAAATTTTAAAGGGCAATTATTAAGCCTGATCTATTTCTTGCAATGAGAATTCTTCAACTGAGTTCCATGGAGAAGAATTATGCCATAGGTTTTCAAATGATTCTGTGCTTCACCTAATGGTACTAAAGAATAAATTGGTGTTTTCCAAATAAGTTAGCTAAAGTTCTCTTGGCTGTTACCTAGCTGAATGTCTCATGTTGTCAAGCAGTTGTTAATGACAATGGAAACAGTGCCAAGCACAGATCAACCCAGGAACAAGAGTAGAACAAATACTTACTTATATTAGAAGCATGTGGGGAAAGTGGTTGGAAGCGTTATTGTTTTCCTGTCTGGCATATGTTTTCCAACACAGTCCATTCCAAAAATGTTCATTGTAATTGGCACCAGAGGGAGAAGAGAAGGGAGGTCAGATTAAGGCTACCCAAACCAGCAGAAAAAAATCATCACATTAGTAGAGAGTAGCCACTTACAAGCAAAGGGAATGGTTGCTGTTGCCAGGAAAACAGTCAAGGTGGGAGTAAGTTCTTACTCCTTTGACAAGGTCATTGAAGAGTGGTAGTCCTGGGGTTTCTCTTTCCATAGTTGAGCAGGACTGTTTTAGGACCACTGGAGCAATATTGGAGCAAAAATATATAGTGCAGAAGAGCAAACAAGGAACACAGACTAGGCCACCTCCAACCACCTTAAACACAGCCTTTTCTTCTTTGCAAAAGTGTGAAAAAAATAAATCAGTACACCGTTATCTAGGTATTTGTGGTAGGAGGTTGGGTTTATGAGAGAGGGGAGTGGTATTAAGACTGCTTACTCTGAGGAACAGGAATATGCAGACAAGAAAACGAAGGACTGCACACTTTTCCATGTATGGTTGACAGTCCATGTGTAGTTGATACTCATACCAACCCATATCTTCTGATCCTGAGACTTTACACAGTGATTAAAGCCACTCAAAATGAATTCTAAAAGTTCTGTGAATGTATTTAGCCATCATTAAGAATAAAAATAACATCCAGGATGTTGGTAAAGTTTAAACCTGTGAAAATTGCAATCTTTTCTTTCTGGTCTAGAACAAGAAATTACTTCAGTGCTGATACACATATAGATGTGTCTCACATAAGTGACTTTTGCCAATAAACTAATCTACTCACAGCGCAAGAGGGAAGGAACATGCTAAAAAATGAAGTCATTAATTGTTCAAACTAGTACACAGGTGCTGACTGAATAGTTTCATGTTATCAAAAATGAATACAACTGAATTTCAAGTTCTGTGAGAAAATCCAAAAAAGTTTAGAGGCAAAGTTCTGGAAACTCAAGGAAAAGGTACAAGAGAAGCCAGACAGAACTGACAGTCAAAATGGAAACTGCATGCTTCTTTTGGTGCAGCCCAGGATATGGTTGGCTTTCTGGGCTGTAACGGTACATTGCTGGCTCATGTCCAGCCTCCCATCCATCAGTACCCCCATGTCTTTTTTGGCAGGACTGTGCTCAATCCTTTCATCCGCCAGCTTGTATTGGTAGTGAATGTTTCCTAAACCCAGATGCAAGACTTTGCACCTCGGTTTTTTGAATATAATGAGATTCACCTGGGCCACTTTTCAAGCCTATCTAGATCCCCCTGGATGACATCCTGTTCATCTGACTTGTTATCTGTGCCCCACAGCTTAGTGTCATCAGCAAACTTTCTGAGGGTGCACTCGACCCCACAGTCAACGTCGCTCATGAAGATATTATAGAGTACTGGCCCTTGCACATACTCCCATGGGATACCACTTGTCACTAATCTCCATACAGACATTGAGCCATTGACCATCACTCTCGGGACTTGATCCTGCAGCCAGTTCTTTGGCCACTGAACAGTCTACCCATCAAATCCACGTCTTTCTAATTTGGAGAGAGGCATGTTGTGGGGTACCACATCAAATGCCTAAAATCCAGATAGATTACATTAGTGGTTCTTTCTTTGTCCATTGATGCCATCAAAGAAGGCCACTAGGTTGGTCAAGCAAGATTTTCCCTTGGTGAAGCCATGACAGCTCTCCCATATCACCTCCCTGTCTTCCATGAACATCTATTCTTCCAGACTTTCATATGGCCCTGACCCAAAGCTCATGAAGTCAATCTCAAAATTCTCAGGCTCCAATAAGACTTGGAAACTGATCTTTAGTAGCTAATGAGCACTCTTTATGATTCTGTATTAAGTACTTATCACTATCTCCTAGCAAGATTAATTTTTTTATGTCTGGAAGAAAGTATGATTTTCTGAGCTGCAAGGCTTCAGAGCTTAATTCATGTTTCCATTGGTGTTTCCCACTTGTGATGGGAAGGGGTTAGGGAAGACAGCCTCTGCTTCACTTACTAGCGGATTTCCTACAGTTTTTCTCTTTTCTTCATTATTATATTAGAACAAAACAACAACAAAAAACCCTATAGCCAACTCTCAATTTTTTATGCATGGATAAGATAGGCTGTAACTCAGTTGTGCTCCAACAACCAGCCTGACAGTCCAAGCTAGTTCTGAATGAGCCAACCTATGTAGTCTAGTGTCATGCCTGTACTGCTGCCTTTGATTTGGCAAGCCAGCTGTTATTAGCTCTTATTTCTCTCCAGTATATTTTCACTGTACTCTCTCATCAAGTGGATCACCCATATTTTTCATGATTACTGCTCTGTAATACAGGTATTCCTTTGGATGGTTTCGATCCCCATTTCTGCAGGGTTACAGTTATATCATGAAACTGTAAAAGGAGATGAATTTCAAAGAAAAAGGAAAAGAATAAAAATCCCTCTCTTTATGAAAAAACAAGCTTTTTTCCTGCCTCTCTAGGAGTTTATTGCACGAATCATGCATCTCCTTCAGTAGACAAGCATATGAGAGAGAAGCAAGGGATCCAAACACCATGGACTTCATTTGAGTTTGTGAGAAGAGAACTAGTACAAGTGTGTGAATGACAGAGACCAGCAGGCAGCTCCCTAGACAAAATGAATTAGGAATGTTTCTAAAAAACAATGAAGAGTAGTGCAAAATGTTTTGATTCAACACCCTTATGTACTATCTTAAGCATGACCTTCCAGAGCAAGAAATATTGATAGCTTCTTTGAAGACTTCTAGTTCATGAGTTTCTGAGTAAAATCTTAATTCTGTGCCAAAAATGAAGCAGAAAAAAGTGGGGAAAAAAAAAAAAAGACCTCAAAGAAAGGAACACCCAGTACAGCTTCAGATTAAGTTTCGTTACATTTAATACAGTAGTGTATGTTTTACATCACTGTTTATGGTATAAAAAGGCAAAGTAAAAGAAAATGTGAAAGATGTCATTTTTAGATGTGCAACTCTGAATCTAATCTTGATATTTTTTCCACTACTTTCCTTCTTTTTCTGATCAGGAAATGATAAGACAAGGAAAAATTTATAAAAAGCATCAAACTGCAAGGAACTATTTTAAATTCATGCATAAGTGGACTCCTTCCCATTTCTCTTTTAAATTTTTAACTTTCAATTTAAAAAAAAAAAATAACATTTTCTCAACCTTTCTTTCATAAGTATTTTCTTTGCCATAATGGCTCATGTCTAATTTTCTAAAAGGTTTGGAGTAGTTGTCTGTGATTTTAAATATACATTTTCACCCACAGAGATTTATGCTTGAAGAAACAAAGCAAGAGATATCTGGGTAAATGTAGTATTGCACTGGGAACTTCAATTTTTTTTATTTGAGCTCAATTTAAAAGTGCTCCAAATAAGTCAGAATACCCACACAACTTGTCTGTCTTCCCATTGAATCCAGAGCCAAATCCAATTAGTGCTAGTTAATGATGCCTTCCTGATAAGGGAAGATAGTTGTACTGAGAAAACTCAAAGCAAATGGACACACAAGAAAATCAATTATGTCACTCATTGCAGGTTCTCATCATCTGAGGCAATCCAAATGCAGATACTCAAGGCAGTCTACATCCCATTTCTCTAGGCACACTTCAGTGAATAATAGAAAAGTTTTCTTTGAAAAAATGAAAGCTTTCACGTGTTTCCAAGATAGAAGATGTGGAAAACATCAGATCTGTTCACATCCTTAAAACTCTTTGAGGGTCTTCTGCTCTTCTTCTCTCTCTACTAAAAAGAGACAGAAAGATTTTAAGCCTGCTTTGTTGTATGTAATACCCCTATTCCTGTGGATGAGCTACTACCACTCTTTGAATCTAAGGCACAAAGTTGTAATATTACTCAGGGTCACTGAGCTGCTGACAGGAAGAAACTGGAAATAAATGTGTCTAAGACAGCAGAGAGTTGGAGAAATGCTTCTATGTGTTACACTAGAATCATTTTGCTGTAAAATCTACAGAGCTGCAAAGGTATAGTCATGGCAGTAGGCAGCTTCCAGTAAATCCAGTAAGGTTCAATAGGAAATTGCTTGTACATATTTAGTAATCTCAGAAGGTGAAATCTTAAGATGAAAGAAATACTTCTGTATCCCCAGGCTTAAAACCCAATCTTCAGCAGATACTGTTAGAAATCCAGCCACTGGGCCCAGCAGATTGGGTCACTCTGAAGTGAAATTCACTGGAAACAGAAAAAAGCATTTTGAGAAATTCTAAAAATATATATTTTATTCTTTATCATACATTTCATCAGTTTGTTTTATACAAGCAGGATGCAAGTATCAGTGTAGTAAATTAATGTACTAATCTGAGAATCTTATTACTGTGGCTTCTTTATATTGGCACAATTTTTTCATCTGTGAGGCTTTCTTATTAAGGCAGAAGTGATGTAAAAAAAAAAAACTCAGCTCCCATTTAAGAACCTAAATGAAGCAGTTCTGTTCTCAAGAGTGTGCATTCAACAGATCTATTCCTCTCAATGGGATATGCTGAGAGTTAAATATCTCTCTGGTTCGTTTATGCGTTTAAATGGAAATGAACTTTTCAGACAGTCTGCCTTCTCATATTGGTATCAAACCAGGAACTACTGGGTTGCTGATTGCTTTTGACAATCCATCTTTTAAACTTTAATAGCAAAAACCATTCAATGTTATTATCACACAGAATAATATACGATAAATAATATACGATAAATATTTTAGCAGGATTCAGACAGGCAGTAAGCATTCAAACAATATCCCCTTATTTAAAATTTGTAAATAGTGAGCTTATAACTTCCATTTAGCTTTAGCCCACCTGAGAGTTCTGATCAGTTCTAAAATAAATATTCCTATTAAATACCACAATAAAAGCAATACTTGTTCTCACCTAAGATGAATATAGGTGAATCTTTTTTTTTTTTTGTAACTGGATGCTTTTTGCTAATATGACTGAACAGATACAGAATGATTTGAGTTCTTTGAGACAGACAATATATTCCTGAAGAACCTGGTGATATCTTTCTACATTAGAAACGTAGATTACAGAGTTGGAAGTGATTTTACATTCATTGAACTTCATGAATTCCTACCTTTCCAGGCACCGTGACAACTGACAATCCTTCTCAAAAATTACAAATCCATTCGGAAATATCAAGATCAGCTACGCCTTATTCTGTTCAGGTCAGACATTTGACCTCTTGTTTCTCAATTCTAATGGGAGATTTCTAATCAATGGGCTGCAGATAATATCACTAAATGAATCACTCTGTCCCTTTCTTCTCCACCTCAACTTTGAAGAACTTTGGAACAAAAGTTTCACCAAATTCTTTCCTCAACCTGTGGCTGCTCTTATCAGCTTAAGCTCAGCAATGTTTGTAGAGCACAGCAGCTTTTTGTTAACTCTGACTTCTGTAGTACAAGGCGAGATGCTACTTTCACAGCTTTCTGCTTTTTTTGGTATTTCTAAAAGCAAAGATTTCTTACATTTCTAGAGACCACAGTGCTACGTAGCATTTCGGAGCACCACACAGAGATTAACTTTCTAGATTGAAAATAGATGTCTGTCACTTCAGATTATCTCAGAGACAATAAAACCCATTCTTTCTGCAGTCAATATCACGCACACACACAGAATCATACAGGATGGTCAGGGTTGGAAGGGACCACAAGGATCATAAATCTCCAACCCCCCTGCCACATGCAGGGCCACCAGCCTCGCCATTTA
>JAOWBP010050803.1:0-17831 GCA_028571105.1 Tragopan temminckii | reverse complement strand
GGCAGCCTGGTCTAGTATTAAATGTGGAGGTTGGTGGCCCTGCATGTGGCAGGGGGATTGGAGATTCATGATCCTTGAGTCATGATCCCTTCCAACCCTGGCCATTCTGTGATTCTGTGATGTAGCTGTGGTGTCCCTGTTCATTGTGGGGGAGCTGGACTAGATGGTCTTCAGAGGTCTTTTCACCCCCTAAGGATTCTATGATTCTATGACTTCACACATAATACAATACACAACTTCGGCTTCATGCTAACATGTAACAATATTTTTTTTCTCCAAAAATTGAGATCTTTTCTCCAGAACTGAACTCCCTGCAAAATCACATGGCAAAATAAGAACTATGGCCGAGGGCAGGTGTAGAAAAGCCCCGCTCATATCTTTATAACTGAGTTCCCCATCTAGGTTGAGCCCTGGCAAGCTGGAGCTCCCTGACTGGCAACCTGTCGGCAATGCTGACACCTCATGGCCAAATGAAGGAGCTGCTGCTGTTTCGTGGTTTTTTTTTTTTTTTTTTTTTTTTTTACCTCTACTTTTTTTCCTCCTCCTCCTCTATCTTCTTCGGCTGAGTATGGAGAATCATATCCAAGTCATAGTCACATAGCTGCATTCAGTCCAGGCTTCTTTTGTTCAAATCTTTCATTCCCTTCAAAAAGTCCAGGAATTCTGCTGCCGTGTTGTGTATCTGGATTTCCACATTTGGCATGAAAGAGGTGTTAGGCAGTGAAACGAATCTGTTCTGTCTGAGCATCCTTACCCTGTGGGGTTTCATTTAGTCTCTTTTGCTTAGATAAACATGTAGACTCTTCCCAGTACTCTCAGGCTGACCAGAAATAAAACTTCTGGGAAACCTGGAAGCTGCTGTAAGTTTCTTCAGATAGGACATGCGGAAGTCTTAAATGTTCCTACCTGTAAATGCATTTTGTAGAATCATAGAACTGTTTGAGTTGGGAGGGATTCCTAAAAGCCAACTAGTCCAACTCCTCTGCAATGAATAGTGACATCTGCAGAGCCATCAGGTGCTCAGAGCCCCATCCAGACTAACCTTGAATGTCTCCAGGAATAGGGCATTCTTCAGCTCTCTGGGCAACCTGTGTCACCCTTATTGCAAAAAAAACCCTTCTTCCTTACATCCAGTCTAAATCTCCCCTTTCCTACCTGCAAGCATCTTGACGCTTCTTATCCTATCCCCTTGTTCCAGGACCCAGCAGTGAAGTTTGATGAACTCTTGGAAGACCTCCATGTAACCATGAAGAAAACAGATGGATCTGACATTATAGCCACATCTCTCCACACAGTTCAACAAAGCCTGGGCCAGTTCCTCAAGAACATGAGAATGAAATGGTTTCTCCATTACCAGTGGCACCTTCAGCTCTTCTACCAGAAAGGCACACCCTGAGGAGATCCACATGATGCCAACTGGTTTGCGGAGGAATGAGCCTTTGCTCATTTGTTTTGGATCATTATTCAATGATTTCTCCACTTATTTGGGCCATTGTAAATACAGACATTTTTCAGTACTGGGACATTTATATTGGATTGGTAGGGGAGGCCAGAAGCTTTTACCAGATTTAACAAACAGCAAGCAGGTAAATGAATTGAAGCGCTCCCAAAGGGCGGCATTTTCAGTCAGTCAGTTATAAATGATGAAAATAAGTATTTGGGGTCTGTCCAGCTTCCGAGACATCTTGAAGAGGACTAACATCAGACATCACATGCCTGGCATGTGTTGAAAATGAAGATGCTCCATGGTGTCTCAGTTCTGGCATCCAAATGATGCAATTCTCAAAAATCAGGAGTCGCTGTAAAAATAATTGTCTTAAGCATCTACAAGTAATTCCTGGTCTTCTTTCTCTTGAGAAGAAAACTCTTTTCATTTCTGTTGGAACTGTGGCAAGGCTTAAAGTCACAAAGAAAACTAGCCCCAAAACAGAGCTAGAGAGAAATGCAGTTTGATGACGTGCAATCTGTTCCTGTTCTAATGAAAAGAGGTAACTGTTTTTTTTCCACCAGGCTTCAAGGCTGTGAGAGAATTAGTCAGCACAAAGTCTGACTGAGTCCCCACGGAGGCACTGCTTTTTTAGTGGTGTGCACTGCCTTCATATCCCAGCCTCAGCCCGACGCTTACAGACTGCAAAAACGAATGACACCTAGTGGCCCTTTTTTGAAAGACAGCTTCTTCCCTTCCCCCAAAATTTCTGGAACACGTGGCGGTGGACTGTTCATTTCTCTCATGAGGAATACTTGCTCCCTAAACAAACTACACCAATAGTGATGATCTTCTTTTCTGTTAGCTCCCTAAATCCACGACTGCAAAACCTGTATTTTATCTAACGACATTGAATTTGCCTCTTTGTCCCAACATATCTTTATATTTGTTTCAGCAGTGGCTCATGTCCTCCAGGAAGACCAGCTTCATGTCAGTCTGTCAGCTTTACCTGCATGCAACCATTCCCTTGTGAAGCAGTGCATCCTGGCAGACAATCTGACAAGGCAAGAAGGGGTGGGAAGGGCCAGATGGGCTTTGCAGCAGCCTTCAATACAGCGCTGAAGCATTCCTTGCTCAGCCCGGGTCAAACAAGCCTGTGGTGTGGGGCACATGCTCACCTTGGCATGCTGCAGAATAACACCCAATGCGACCAAATGATGCCTATGTGAGAGCTTCTTAGGTGACCATTGTGGTCTGACTACAGGTCAGATTCTGATTTTCAGGCTTTTCTGAAGTTCATAAGGTTGGGCACATGCACTTTTCTTTGGAAATATGGCACAATGACAAGTGGCTGCCACAGCATAGGGGAAGGCAGACAAGCATTAGTTTCTCCTTATCTGGGTGAAGCTGTGCACTTCAGCACAACAGCACTTTCATTTTCACCTTCTTTGTGGTCAGGAGAGATGACCAGTACTCCTACAGTCTTGAATGCTGGGGTAGGAGGCAGATATCCATTCACACGGCACAGACCCAGATAGCCAGTGTGTGTGCTTGTGTCTCTGCACACTGCTTTGCCCTAATATGTCCCCATGACAGCTGAACTTGAAAGACTTTATCTGTTCCCCACCATTTGGTATGCGACAAAGTTTTCCAAAAGAAAAAATAAAAGAATAAGAAAGCCACATGCAGCAGTCTTGAGCTGCCCATGCAGAATTACACAAGCACAGGGGATATAGGCAGAGTCCCAATAGGCACAGTTCTCCTTAGTGGAAACAATGTTGTGCTGTAAACCATGTTTATTTCATTCAAAGAAGGGTGAATATGGGATGAAAATAATGGCTTTAGATATGTCACTTAGTAAAAAAAATATCATGCAATGTGGATTTTTTCTGTTCCACTTGCAGTGTGTTTCCTAGTCCACTGACTAAGGGAGTCCTCCACTAAAGGCTTTGAATGCTTTGGGTAGCAAGGGTGCAGCCACCCATCTTGCTGGTTGAAATGGTGGCCCAGGAGTGATTGCAGTTTTCATAGCAAACAAGATATCTACAACACAGTGACTGAGAAGGACTCACTTCTTCTGAAGATAGTCATTGCATTGTCCGTAGGGCATGCCTGGCTCATCTGGGGACTACAATGAGCACATAGGAAAGACAAGAAATGAATCAACCATGATGGCAGAGCACCAGGCCAATATGAGGGAAATGAAGGGAGGCGGAGTGCTGCAAATCTCTACATATGCATGTTCACAAGGTAATTTAAGGCGTAGGAAAATGTTACCTAGAACACTGCTTGAAAAGTCACTCATATCAGGAGACAGAGAGATAACCTCAGCCAGTCCCAACTCCAGATCTGGAAGGTTTGCAGGGCCGTGATCAAGTATGGCATCTTAATTACTAAACATTTTTCTTCTCTAAAGGAAAACCTCACCTTGATCTGTGCATCTCAGCAAGTAATTTGTTCCCTGATAGAAAGAGGTGTCATTATTGGGGCAAGAAAAGCAACTGGACAACACTAGAAGAGAAAGGAGATGAACAAGTGAAAACAGGTTACATAAAGGAAGAGGTTTGGATGCTGGAATTGAGCAGAGAACCACAGTCTGTTTCCAGTGCAGCAGAGATCGGGGTGGTCAGAGCAGCCCTTCCCAGAGACAAGTGAACAGGTAGCGGAGGAAATCCTACAGCTGTGGAAGAGATCTCTGCCTCTGCTGGGGGCTTTAGCTGTTCACAGGAGAGACACATATTCGTTAGGGTCTTGCCCAGAGGACCTACCCTGTAGATCCCTGAGAGGCCTGGTCAGGCTTATCTAGATACATATGGCGGGGGATATTGCCTTTGCTGATCTGACTGATGAGGTCTGTGGGAAAATGGAGCCTGTCTGTGGGACGACAGTGATAGAAGTGTCCAAGCCGTGTGCTAGAGCAAGAAAAGTGAGGTTGAAACTAAGTGATTGTTCTCAGAATGGGGCCTCTCATGCCCATTTGAAACACAATCACAAAGGAAACCACATCCATCAGTCATTGATCTGTTAGAGAAATGTAGCCTAGACCTCCCAGACAAGGACCCAGGTGCGCTGGCAGTTGGAGGACAAGGAGGACAAGTTGGAGGATGGATGTTTTCAGTACTTTGGGTTCTTTCTGCCTTCTGTTCCTCGTGGTGTGAAAGGGGCTTCTGGCTTGGACCTCACCAACACAGTGAGGCTGGAAGGACATCCCATGAGTGCAGTTGCCCCTGTGCACAGGGTGAGAGCTGTGGGCTGGGGAAGAGCGTAGGGGTGAGGGTGAAGGAAGGAGGTAAAGGAGGCTGGCAGGAGCACCATGGAGTTAGAAAAACTCCTCTGGTACTACACCTTGGCTATTTTAAATGTGTATAAATGCAGGGGCCAGCTCATGACCGTCTTTCAAAGCAGTGACATTTTCTGACTGTGCCTCATGCAGTCAAAATATCTCTATTTTAAACATTTGCAAACATCATAAAACAAAGCAGTGGTGCCTGGAATAGCACGCCCGAGGGGAATTATTGCTTTTAACATGAGTAGAGGGCTCTTAGTGAGGAGGACAGATGCCAAGCTGATTACTCTGTGCTCATTGAAATGCAGCAGGGAGCAGAGGAGTGACACCGCAGGGACAGTCAGTTGTGTCCTGTATCATCCTGACACAACACCCTGCATGAGCCTGGAGCTGGGTCAGAGCTGGGGGAATGTGACACTCCTTCCTTTTCTGCATGGTCACCTTGCATGTTCATGAAGACAGAGCTAAACTTGCAGAAGGACATCTACATGGCACACAAATAGATATTGACTGGCTGCAAGTTACACTTCAGAAAAGCCTAGGCTAAAGCAGGGGGCAAATGTATGTGCTGAAGCTGGTATCAGCTCAGAAGCAAGGTCTTTCCCATCAGGAGCATTTTGTGCTTGTCAGAAGCAATCCCAGCTTGTTGGGGGAAAGATCCCTTCCTGCCTGTGCAAGTACCTCTGGCAGCGCATCTCTTCCAGATTGGGGAGACACTCTTAATTTTGGATGAAATCTAATTGGCTGGCCAGTCCCCTGGCTGGCATGACTCTGTAATCTTAGCAGCATGAAGCACATGTCAAGGTGTTTCAGGCCTTTTCATCGAGCACTTGATTAGAGGGATCCAGTGGTGACCTCTACAGCCTCTACACAGACAGTGGTTATTGTAGACCACTGCAAAACCAAATGGAGGCTGATCTGAGACTGACGCTCACTGCATTACATCGCATGAAAACCTGCCTGTCCTCCAGGAGTCATTCATTTAGTTGTTATGCCAAGCGACACTGTGGCTGTGAGGCAAGCTGAATGACAAGTACATTTCCTTCTGGACAAATGCAACTGCATTTCTGGTGAAGATTTGCTTTTCCCACACCAGCGGTGTTAGCTTTTGTATTTGATGTGGCTTGTGTTTTTGATGTGAACTCCTGAAAAGTCCCTTGCCTACCTTAGACTTCAATAAAAATCCCATTATAGATGGTTTTATTGTTTCAGCACTGCCTTCTTGTGCTTTTTATAATAGCTCTGTTACACACAGGGAACCACAATCTTGGAGGCTTTAAGACAAATCATGATCAGGTGTTAAGATCTGCTCTTTGCAGGGCTGGTGCTCACAGACTGCTTGAACTCCTGGAGTTCAGCATTGGGTCAGTGATTGGATAGAAGATCTTAGTGGTCTTTACCTACCTGAATGCTTCTGTGATTCTAGGAGTCACATCACATTTGATATGCTGGAAGGTACAGGCTTCACCTCCAGCCTGTTTCAGCCCTGACAGGAGCCTTACCTGCTCACTTTCTGTGAATTGGTGGGATCTTTTGAGCAGGAGCCCATCCCCAGGAGATGGTACTTGGCTGCTTATGTTCAATCACAGCAGATTTTCAATAGGATGTTGAAGGCCAGAAAGACAGCATAAGAACAGATGTGAGCAATTACCTTGACAACCAGAATCTGAATAATTTGACCATCTCTTAATGACTGACCTCTCACTCTTGGGCAAGTGAGGGTATTGCTAAGCTTCTTTGGAAACAGGTATTGCAAGTCAGCCTCGTGGTACCCAAAAGCATCATTACTCATTGCAAAAACCACTTTGCAAGTGTTTATTGAGATGCCAAAAACAACAAAAATGCATTGTTGAAAGCTTTTTCACTCTTGTTCTTCTTGTATCCTCCATAAAAACTCGCCACTCACTTGCAGAAAACCTACAGTTTTATGAAAAATGTTTAAGAGCAGACAATTGAGCCTCAAAAATAGGCATTAAAATAATAGAGAAAGAAAGTAAATTGAAAGAAAAATAATATATTTGAGGAGATTTACAGCATTCAAATGTGTTCCAGTTTGTGCCCAGAGAGTAGTGTGGAGAAAAGCTGGAAAGCATGTAGTAAACAGCGGATGATCTTAAATGAAGACACAATTGCTGCCACAATGTACATCTATGTATTTGTAGAACATGATTTCTACCTGTAGAACAGATTTGCAGCTAATCTAGAAAGCATGACAAAAACCTAGTCCTGCCTCTGACATTATAGAGCCTATGTGTTGTAAATATACACGTGAATTTCTACACTGCAAATGAGGGGGCTTACAGTAACAAGGATATGTGGGGTGCAGGGAACTTTGTTTCCTTCTGAGATGCATTGCCACTTTGATCTGCTAGGCCCAGGGAATGGGTGCAGTGCAAGAAGACACTGGGCACTCAGCACGTGTTGAAAGGAAGAGAAGGAAGTTGATTCACCCACTGGTATGTGGAAGTTTGAAGAAAAGCAAAGCACTTCTCCCTTCTGTGTCTTGGCTTACATTTTTGTTAAGTAAGGAAAGCAACAGCACACTGCACGACAATAGTCTCCCACAAACCTGGAGAAAGAAACATGTTAAAGGAGCTCAGAACCATAGAATCATTAATGTTGGAAAAGACCTCTAAGATCATCTAATCCAATCCCAACCCGTGCCCACAAACCACGTCCCTCAATGCCTCATTTACACGGCTCTTAACACCTCCGGGGACAGTGTCTTCCTGGGCAAAGAGAAGATCTGCACATAGGTGGTCTGCACACAGAAGAAACAAGCTTCGTGCAAGGGGTGCTCTGAGGCAAGGTTAGAAGTTCTCACCTTTCCCTACCAGGTGAGAATAAAGCAGAACACCACGGTGTTATTGTCAGTCACCACCTGACTGGTGTTGAGAGTAAAATCTCCCAACTGATACACCTGCAGCTAGGATGTTGAAGCCACCAAGGGATGATTCCTCCTTTATCTATTATTCTTTTCAAATACAGATGCTGAATATGAAAGAATTAAAGACACAATTCCCAGTTGTTATGTGAAAGAAAAAAAACTCTCAACAATATGAGAGAAAGGAAAGCTAATGTTTGCTGGTAAATAACACACTGTACATCAGACTGGTAAGAATCACAGCAGTGATTCACAGTGTTTGCTTTGTTCCTCATGGAAACGGTCTCTGTTTCTAAAAGCTGTCATTTTTACATGGGATTGCAAGGTGCATTTGGTAATGCACTGTAAATACTATTTATGGAGTTACTTATGAAATCACTTTGGCTATCATAGAGAAGGGTGTATAATTCACACTATACTTTGTGTATTAGGAAATCCCATCTCTGTATTCCCTTTTGCCACTTGAAATCATCATTGCAAGGAACAGCTTATAGGAAAGAAAGACAGGTAATGGCAGGAGAGGGGGAGGAGGAGGTTTCACTGCTATGTGTATCAAAACTGAGAAATAGATCTATAATGACATCTCTAAATGAATGAACAATATATACCGAAAACATTGTAGAACTGAAAGGTGGTGAATCTCTGATGGAGGTGTGTGTCCCGTGAGTGAGAGAAGAGCAGAGCATGAACTCAGGTATGAGGTACTGAGAGAGATTTGGCCTCTGCATCTCACTGCAGTTTGGTGTTACATCTGACCATGCATAAAAACACATTTTTCGGACCCACCTTTCGCAATATTCCTCTTTGAAAATGATGCCGCTGGGACAATGAATATTCATTCCCTGGTTTGGAGCAAAGCTGGCTTTGTCACTTTCTGCATCTGGCTCTCACCTGGCCTGTGGAAGCCCCAGGATCAGGTCCTTGTTCCACAGATTGTTTCATCATTTACCCAAATGGAGTGAGCTCCATTTGGATGGAGTGAGAGCACAGTGCTTTTGTGAACACAAATCTGGGCCCGTTCCTGTGCATGAAGGTTCACACACTTGCTTCCGAATGGGGAATGTTTACCTCCTGGGAAAACAAAACTGAAAAGAAAAAAAATCACTCACATGCACAGAGCTGCCCAAGAAAGAGAGGACAAACCAGAAATCAAAGAGCTCAGCATCTTCCAGGAGAGGGGAGATGAGCCAGCTCCTGGTGTGGGATGTGGAGGAAGTCTCCAGGTGGTGCCTCCCATCAAATTTCCACTGCTCCATGGGCTGAGTGCCTTCCTGCATTGCAACCCCTCTGTATTCTTCTCCATCAGCAGAACTGAAGATGATAACAGTAACTTAAGTTTTCCTTGTATAAAGATTGAAGTAACGTACTGAAAAAGCATCTGAAAATATAATGTCAAAGTAGCATTTGGCCATTTTAACTGATTGAACACACACCAAAACAAGTAGGAAGTTCCCAGTAAGAGGTATCAGAGGGTATAATTTCTTTCTAATAATGTGAAGAGGGTATAAATTATTTCTAATAATTTCTGATACTTTTATAACAATGCTTCTGGGAGATCAGTAAAGCGAAAGAAGTCAATAAAAACTGGAAACTCAAATACTGTAGGAACCACATGTGGCTGCACAGATCAGGCTGTTTGTGTAAAACTTGAACATCTTCCAGCCTATAATGATAGGGAGAGGAATGACTTTAGTCGTCAATATAGAAAAACATGGGGAGGGGGAAGTTTCTTAATCAAAGAAAAAGAGCAGACAGCTATAAAGACAGAAGCTGTGGTTCAGTTCTTTCAGTGCTTCAGTTCATGACTTCTTTACCTCTTGACAAATTACGACTCTTGCCATCACTTAACCCTGACCTCTCTATGCTCATTGATGATAGCTGAGTGTAAGGAGTACTCATTTTCAGGGTTAGCTCTTATCCAGCATCTGGGGCATACAAAGGCTCTGATAAGACTCTACATCAACAAACCGTGCTAAGTGGAAAAGATAATTAATGTTGTAGCAAATGAAATGATTCATGCACTACATGTGTGAAGGTGCTCTTAAATAAACTGATCAGCACCAGACTACAAGCCTCCTGTTTTTAAGTGATCAAGGTAATGGATATTGCCAGATGCATGGCAGCCCAGGCACGTCCTCATGCAGGTATATGCTAACTACTACTGATCGGAATTGGAACATGTAGTCAATTTCAATAGGAGAAAAGCTTTTGCTGAGGTTACTTTATGGAAATAGATTAATGATGGTAATACTGATTAATAGTGGAAAAGAAAAAGTAAGTGTGGCAAGACAAATTGATGCAACTGACACTAATTGCTAGAGGGTGGTTTCTAAGACAGAACCTTCTACATATAGCTTTTGTATCTCTGACAGTTAATCATATCTAGATAAATCAACAAGTGCATCACAATTGCAGAATAATTTTAGGCATTACAATTTGAAAATATTACAAGTTGTCAATTTTTTCCCTCTTTCAACTATCTCTGAGCCAGTCCCCAGATTTCCAAAAGCAGATCTTTCATTACCTGAGATTAAAACAACACAGTCAGCAAGTTTAAGCTACTTCTGTAGAGGAACTAGTTTCACAAAGGAGAAACTGCTTCATTGCTTGGATCGTATGCAGTTTGTACACCAACACCAACAGCACTGATCGTTTCCAAAGCTCCTTTAATGTGAAAAGTACAGCCTGCTTTTCAGATTCATCTAAACACTAAAATCAAAACTTTTTGCTCTATCTACTTAACCTTCTTTACTGCTGTGTATTTCTAAGCTTTGAATGATTTATTCATCCTCTTCTGTACACAAAGGTTACCAATCCTTTCCTCCAAAGCCTCAATGTGTTCAGCTCACGCTGAAGAATAATTTTAGTAGTCAGGACAACTTTGTGGTGAAGTTACTCTTCGTAATTAAAAAAAAGAACAACCTACAGAGACCCTACCACTGAAAACAGAAGTGACAAAACCCTTTTCTCTACCATAATTTTCTGTATCCATAAAAATCATAATCATTCCCATGACTCACCACATCAAATCCCTCAAAAAGCACTTGATATGAATAGCTGATACTGCCATTATACATCCACAAGCCCTATCAAACCTCCTCCACACGATTCTCCTTCTTAGAAGGGTTTCAATACCTCACAGCTTCTGCACAGATCCATACTCAACTGACGTACATGGAAGTGGAGGCATTTCCTTCATACCTTCACCAATCTCCTGGCCCTTGCTCTGCTCTCTCACACATAAGGAATGGAATTGTTAATGGTGTCTGTAACTCAGTAATGCTCACCAGATTGATGCACTCTCCTTCAGAGAGAAAAAAGATACCCTGGAATGTCACTTAGTATTTCTGGAGGCTGTTCTCTGCACTTCTTATGTGCTGTCCATGCTCCTGAAATCACTTCTACAACCCCAGAGACTAGACAGGACAGCTAAGGTTTTTGCACAGGACAGATGTTCTACAAATGAGCACCAATTTAACAGATGTGTTCTAACTGCTGACTTTCATCTCAGTTCTCTTTTTTGTTTCTTGAATCTTGCCTCCATGGGAAAAACAATCAAGGTACACTTTTATTACTAAAGCTGTGAAGACACAAAAATGTCTATGTAAGGACTGTTTTTCACTGTAAGATACTTTATATTGGTAGCATAACCACAATCACAAAATTAAGAGCAACACATCTTCCTTCAGCATGGAGATGCAGTGGGTTACCACAAATAAAAAAGGCAAATAGAGCAAACAAAGATGAAACACACTTGAAGTACTGAAAAAGACACAACTTCACGATCCTTGATCTGAAATGTCCTTGCACACTTTCAATCTGAAATTAGAAGATTATTTTATTTTATTGAAAGAATGCTTGAAACAATTGTTTTTTCCACTCTTCTGGGTGATTTTAATTCATTTTCATAGTTCACAAAATAAAGAGGTAGGTACACTACAACAAAGGACTTGTGAAGACCACATAATGTTGTATCAGCAAACAGCATTGTACCAGTAAGGTTCCTGCATGTCATTTAAAAAAAGGTGACTTACTGACATGCTAGATAAATTCATGTCTGCTTTGACAGAAAAAAACTGACTTTCTTTTTCATTAAAGTAGAAAAAGTGGTACTTGCATACTAGGTCAGCACTTATGATCTTTATTATTGTGTACATCTCTTGATGACTCTGGTTTGGACATTTATTTAAAAAGGAAGAAATGAGCAAGCACCATGCACTTGACACACCAAGGAGGTCTTATGTTTGACCTCAGCCTGAAATATGGAATAAAACCTCTGTTCAAGAACACTGCTTTTTCATTAGTTGAGCTTGCATTTCCAAAGGCAACCACAAGAATCCCGAATGAAATAGGATTTAAGAGTCAAAAATAAAGGAATTAAAAGATCAGGTAGTCCTGCTATGGCTAGAATCAGACTCCACAGTTCCGAGAAACAGCATCACTCATTCTGCTTCAAGTCGAGGTAAGACAGGAAGAATAAGATTTCCAAATGCAGAGTCTTGAGTTATGAAGTATCCTGAGGAATGTGCATGCGCATGCTGGAAAAAGAAAAATATTTGTTAAAGCACAACTCCCTGTAGCACTGATACAATTCAAGTTTCTACAGCACTAAGCAGTATTTCTCCCGGTCTGCTCTTATGCTCTGATATTCCAATTTAATAACATCATTTTAAATCAAACATATTTGAGAAGGGCCCATCAACTGTATTAACTTGGCAATTCTCTGCTGCTCTCTTCTCTTGAAATCCCACAAAGGTAAGGAGAATGGTAGATGAACTCCTGGCCACTCTTCTCAAAGACTTGCACTCCCATCAATACCCAACTTACAGGTCTAGGTACATGGTTGATGTCACATGTGACTGTATACCAGAAGGGTGCATCCGTAGTGTCACAGTCTGAGGTTGCATGCACAAATGCCATACAATCAGACACACTTCTGGGACATCAGCATTCTGCTCAAGTGTGTACATATGCTTGCTCACAGGAAGGGGACAACTGCTGTCTATGGCTCTAAATAGCCTTTGTACAATCCTATACAGCCCCTTCTGGTTGAAGGACTGGGCACTCTGTGGCTTTTAACAGTTAAAAGAAATACAACAACACACAAGATACAGAAACAGGGTCGTTAGTTTTGCATCTCCAATTTTTTCCCCTGCACTCTCTGCCAAGTCATGCTGGAACAGCAAGAAAACAAGTGGCTGTGCACTGGCTTTCTTGCTCAATTTCCGATTTCAACACTGAAATCAACCTCACCCAACATGAGAAAGATAATCTGTAGATGTAAAACTAAGCTTCCCAAGTCTTCTGGGTGTATCACTCAGAACTGCAGGGTATTTACTTGGCACCTCCTCAGATTCAAACAAGGAAATCTGTACCACTTGTGCTCTCCCTACAGTTCAAGATACATTCCTAAACCTGATGAAACTGAGAGATGTACTAGATGTCTGTGACTATGCTATATGTTACAATCCCCCAATCATACTGAGACAAAAGACAAAACTTCAGTTGTGACAAATGTGTGAAACCTAACTGCTAAAAACTTTTTCATTCTCCCTAGGAGCAGGACTGCTCTTTGAAGGGATGCACACCTGAAACAGAGCCAAGCTGAATGGAACCCTTCTGTATTAGCTTACCTGCAGTGCAGCCTTCTGCTGAGCTGCAATGTGCTGTTGCTCAGCATGGTCACGGAAATCCTTGTTTAGAGGTGATCGTGCAAGTGCAATGCTGCAAAAAAGAACAAGATTATATGATATACACCCACAGATTAAACTACCATAATTTCCACAGCTTAGGATTTACTTGCCTCGTGGCTAGACTTGAACTATTATTTGGAAAACTGCTATTTGTTAACTTAAATAAGACAGGGAAAATAGAGTGATCACTGCTGTATCATTTGACCTAGCAAAACCAACTGATGACAAACTGAACCTGGAAGGCTCATAGTCCTGAAGACTGTTATGGATTTTGCCCAGTGGTGAAGTCCCACTAAAGTCAGTGGAACAAGTGGGATATAATCATCAGCAGTTTTCAGAACTGCAGCTTTATGTTTTCACCATTTCTCAGTCACTCCATGATTGTCCCAAATCACTTTTATGTACAGAAGCACTAACAGGAGCTCTGCAATCCTCAGTGTAGGAATCAGTTCTTGGACAGCACGTTCACTGCTTGTAGTAAAAAAAGCTTCCTATTACCATAACTGAAACAATGATCCCCTAACAGCTTAGGGTACGCAAAATTGATTTTGCTTACGTCAGTGCAGCTTATATTAGGTTTCAAATTGAAGTTTATAAGCAGGTTTATTTTGCTCTTGTATCTCGAGACTAACTCAACTTGCTAAGCAAACATCAGAAATTAAAAGCAGATGTTTTCCCTCACTCTATATATTAAAATGTGCAGTCATCCTCCAGATAAAAATCAGTGAAGATTGCCATTAGAGCCGTAATGCAAGGCAGCTGACAACTCTCCCAAACTGGCTCTAGATACTGGTGCTCAAAGTCCAGCTCCATTCACTCAAAAAGAGAAGTATGAAGAACAACAAGGGATCCAAGGAAATTCATCAGCTGATTTTTCCTAGCAACAATGATGTCAACAGCTGATTTACTACATCTAAGTGTAAGATCAGCTAAAGAAGTATAATGTAAGCCAGGTAGAAATCGTTTAAACATATTTCATGACAAAAATGAAGATAAGCATCACTGCTGGAGAAAAGTACTACTCATTTTATTTAAAAGATAATATTTTCACTTACATCGAAAGAGTTTCTGTTGCATTCAATTCTGTCTCCTCTAACTTTCTACTATGATTTTTGTCTTGAGGTTTCGTCATAAGCTGACATTTTTTGATATATTTTCTGAATTGAGGGAGAGGATTCCCTTGTGCTAAGGGTAGAAACCAGTTGCCTCATTCACACTTATACAGGCTGTGTTGGCTATAGTACCTTACGTTGCAAACACCAAGCTTTTTTCTACCAAACTTGCAGAAATTCCATGGTCTTATTTTGGCTGACTCCATGGTTCAAAGCCCATAGCATAACATTCCATCACAGAATTGTAAGTGGCTCAAAAACCATGCATCAGTCAGTCCACCATGCCAAAGCAAAGAGTGTGTCTGCTGCTCTGTCCCCTTTGAAAATAGCAGGCTCTAACTTCTATCACTGGCATAATGTTTATCTCATTAAATAAAAAAGAAACCAAACAAGCACTCCTGAAACTCTGCTGGACCTGCAGTGAAGTGTGGAACCTTTGCCTAAAGGTGTCTGTACACAACAGTGTGACTATTTCTATTTTCCTCCCCAATCAATAGCTGCATTTGTACGGTGTTACAGAAGAGATCTAGCTGAGGTGATTTCAAGTATTCCGTACACAGGAAGGAGGAATTAAAGGTGACCTAGAATCTCCCTCAAGAAAGTGTCAGGCAGCACTCAGTCTGTATTCAGAGTATCTAGCTCTTGCACAGATATTGTATGTAACACTGTGTCTACAATATGGCATTGCATGTGCTTCATGCTGGCCCCAAAGCACAACATCCTCCATTTCGTCCTGTAAGCTGGTGTGAGATCTTCTAGCTACTGATTCAAGACAAAAATCCATAGTTTCTTTTCCTTAAATAGGAGGTATCTTGACAAAAGCTTCCAAACTCAATTTAGATCATTACACCTAATGCATAGAACCGTCCTTACAACACAGTGTCTTTTTCAAAAAGATTGGCAGTCGTATGAACTGACTCACTTTTAGAACTGTTCTCCAGACAGTACCTTGAAGCTTATAGCATGCTACCTGCATTCCTTGGAGTATTTTAGCTTTTATTAATATTAATATTCATTAATATTAAACGCTTTTTAGGTACTTACTTCCTAATTATTCTTTAAGATAGACTTTGGTTGAGCGAGCTTATATATGTTTCTCTCCCTCTCAAATGGAAATTAAGTAAGCCAAAATTCACCTCTGGTGAACAATTTTAAATATTAATGTGGTCCTAGTATGCAAAGTGTCTCTGACTGATTACTGAGGATGGCTAGCAAACACTACTGGTAACTGTTTAAGTAAGTTTACAGCTTGCTCTATAATTTCTTTTCCCCCCGCCCTTCGATTTAATGAGTGATATCCAAACAGGTCTAAGAACAGAAAATACCTGGCTCCAGGGTGATTTGTGGAAGACTGGTTTTGCATAAGTAATTTTCTCTTCTCCTTGTCTAGTTCTGCCAGGATTGCAACCCTATTTTTATTCTGGAAACCTGTTGAGAACGACAGAAAAATATTAGAAAGATTTACTCGATTTCTGTGGTCCAATTCGAACTTAGTGGAATTAAAAATCGCTGTGTAATATGACATTATGATGAACACACTAATTTTCAAAGCTTTGCTCCCATCCAAAATGGTATAAATAAGAAGGTTTAATTTTCCTCTTCTCATTTCACAACCTGAAATAGCTTCCTTATGCTATCACACATACGAATACATTTTAAAATAAAGTTAGACCCTTAAAATCTCAAATTAGACCCTATCTCTTCCCAAGCCACTTCTGGAGCTACAGCAATGGTACATGATCAGATAACCTTCCTTTCAAAGGAAAGGTAAACTTACCAGATTCTACATTTGAAATACAGTCAAGGAAAGTATGATAACAGTGTAATATACTTCCATGGCCTAATTTTCCATGCCAATAACCTCAAACTGTAGTACAATTTTTACATATGTAATAATTAAGGATGAGACCAACAATAAGTCTGCATACATACTTGTACATAAAGTGACAATCTGTTACTCAATTTACACAGAAATTCTATCTGAAAACCAGAGAGGCAACGGTAATGAGCTCAAGATGTTGAAAGATAGCAGGATGTGTGCTCTGATAGATGCAAGGGCTGTGAGATCCTGCCAACAAGTTATGATTCAATATTTCTCAGTTGCAGCTAGCTCAGATCTTCTCATGAATTCTGGAGACAACACAGTAACTATACAGGAACTGAAGTACTCCTAAGAAAGCACAAGCTAAGGTCATCAAGTCTGTATGTACATTCTACACAGTTTTAATCTTTTTGCCTGAGAACTTGGCATGACACCCAGTACCCTTCTGCCAGTGCTAGCTTATCTTCAAATGCATAAATCTGAGCGCGTGCTTGGAAGTCAGACAATATGGTGACTCAGACAAGAAAAAGGAGACTACTTTTTAATACATTACTGTCAGCTAAAAAATAAGAACTAAATGTACTTACATTTATCATGAAGCAGATGCTATGATTCAGAAAGCTTTAAGACACTTGTAAGAATAAAATTTTATTTGCTGTTTTTGGACTAGGATCAGAAACCAAGCAAGACTATGATCTTTCCTTTTACTGCAATTCTTGCTACAGTATAGTACATCCATGGAGAGATTCAGAGGAAACCTGAATTACTGTTATTTTTTTTTTCTCCTCAGAGAGTTTTATTTATTTACTTTAAGTAATAGTTTGTTCCAGAATTCAGTCATTATCCATCTGCCATCCACTGTACCGAAAAAATCATTTAAGAGAATTTCTCAGTGATAAACAGAAAAAATCCTGCTTGGGAAAATGGAGGGAGACAGCCAACACATACAAGTTATTTCCTCAGCTAAGTACCATGAAGATCCTATCAGAAGTATTTTTAATTTGTTCTTAAAGCAAAATTAAACCTGCTTATTTAAAAGTTAACAATTGAGAGAGAGAGGCATGAGAAATGCATTTTAGTAAGAAAAACTGGCATCCTTACAAAATTATTCATAAATCTGACAGTCTGTAAGATATTTCCCTTCTCATTTTCCCTGCCCAGGCCCCTAGAGCACTTCAGTAAAAGACCAATCTGTAATAGCCACATAAGTTACCTATTTGAATTGTAAGGAAAGTAATTTTCCATCTGTAGGTTTTTTTTCTGCCCTTCTGCTTTCTGGTACTAAACATGTAAACATGCAAAAAAAAAAAAAAAGTCATCCTCAGTTATGACACATCGATGAGAACTGATTTTCAAACAGAATCACAGAATGACCAGGGTTGGAAAGGACCTCAAAGATCATGAATCTCCAGTCCCCCTGCCACATGCAGGGCCACCAACCTCCACATTTAATACTAGACAAGGCTGCCCAGGACCCCATCCCTTGAACACCTCTAGGGACGGGGCATCCACAACCTCTCTGGGCAGCCTCTTCCAGCACCTCACCACTCTCTCCGTAAAGAACTTCCCCCTGACATCCAACCTAAATCTCCCCTCCCTCAACTTAAA
>JAOWBP010050802.1:0-17833 GCA_028571105.1 Tragopan temminckii | reverse complement strand
ACTCCCTGAGCATGGCTGAAATGAGTTTTACAGCCTGGAGAAAGGTAGTCGAGTGCTGGCAGCCAGCAGGGCTGCACGGACGGGTCAGTTGCAATGAATCTTTCCAGCAGACACGTGCAGAGTTTGGAGCTGGTTCTCCAAAACCTCTGCAGTGCTGTCAGTTTCGGCAGTGGGAAGGTGAAGTCAGCGTATTGGAACCATAACGATGCTGTTTTGCCCCAGGCCCTGGGCGCCGAGCTGCGGGAGCTCAGCTTTCCAGTGAACCAGGAGTTGGACGCAGTGAAGCGGATCGTGGCCAGCCCGCCTGAAGAAGTCCCCGAGCAACTACTGAGAGCTTTGGAGAAGGATGCCAAGAACCTCCAGAAGTCTCTGAGCTCCGCAAGTGATATCCTGGAGTCCCGGCTGCAAAACCTTCGTGGTGCAGCAGAAACCCAAAAGGTAGAGCTGTGGCTGTCCCTGCTGCCTTCTGTCCCACTGTCCTGCCCAGCCGGGGGTTTGTCCTCCCCGCTCCATGTGTAAGGGGGGCACTTCTGTGTTTCAGGCTGAAATCACAGCACGCCATGAGACTCTCCAGGGGAAGCTGCAGGAGCTGCTGTGCTGGGTGTCTGGCACGGCGCGGGCGCTGGACGGCAGTGATTACCAACACACAGCGGATGTGGGCAGTCTGAGTCGCTGCCTCCAACACTATAAGGTAACCATGGCGATGCCCCCAATCCTTGGCGATGCCCCCAATCCTTCCCTATGGATGAAGATGCTGTTCTTTGTGCGGAGGAGAAGCTGTTAATCCTGCTTCCCTCCTGGAGCCTCGGTGGGTTTGCTGTTATCCTTCATCACAGAAGGAGCAGAGATGCTGTGTTTGCTCCAGAGTAATTTGTTTCCACAAGGCGTGAACCATCTGCTTTGGCCATTTGGGGAATGAATGCACGTGTGTGTGGTGGAAGCTGAGAGGTCTGTAGGATTCCCGTGGGGCCGAGAGCTGCTGCCTTGGGGGGCTCTGAGAGCCCCTTCGTCACACCTGTCCGGTCTCCACCAGCACTGTGAGGAGCCTAGACCCCCCCACAGTCATTCATGTGGCAGTGATAGCTCTCAAGATTTGGTCAGCTCAGCATCTCCTGCATGCTGGCAGCTGAAACCAAGGGGATGAAGGCTGTGTGGTCGACGGGGCTGCCTGACGGGCCCTTCCCTTCCCTCCAGGAGCTGAGCGAGCCCCTTGCTGACACCAAGTCTCAGCTTGACGCCACCGCC
The DNA here is from genome assembly GCA_028571105.1 of Tragopan temminckii. Taxonomy (NCBI): domain Eukaryota; kingdom Metazoa; phylum Chordata; class Aves; order Galliformes; family Phasianidae; genus Tragopan; species Tragopan temminckii. The sequence goes on along the minus strand of JAOWBP010050802.1, from coordinate 16,588 downwards.
TTCGACATTCAGTTCCTTATCTCGGAGCACGCCCAGGACCTGAGCCCCCAGCAGAGCAGGCAGCTGCTGCGGCTGCTCAATGAACTGCAGAAGGCTTTCCGGGAGCTGGCGGGGCGTGTGACGGCGCAGGTGGAGGTGCTGCAGGTCTGTCTGCAGCAGGCAGAGCAGACGGATCAGGTGAAGGTTGTGGGACGTCTTCCTGCCTGCAGTTTGCTCGCTGAAGCGCTTTCCGGCCACAGGAGCGTGCGTTGAGCCCCTCGTGTGGGATGTCACCTGCATGCCACTCAGTTTATGACTTCTCACTGCACATCATGAGCTTCCTCTAAAGTCTTTCTTCTTCCTGCCACGTAGCTCCCAGGTGGAAAGTTGCTTTCCTTGCAGAAGGCCGAGCCTTCCCAAGCTGTGGGCAGCACAGTCCTCTGCTGCCATTGTATTTTGGGCCGGGTGGGACAAGCCCTGATCTCTGTAAGCCCACCAGGAAACCCCTGTGTGTAGCTAGCACCAGAGCTGGGTCCTCGTGTCCCATTGTCAGTGCACAGGCAAGGTTTTGCTGACCTAGAAAAACCACTGACGATGCACAAAGGCAGCCAGCAGCTGCAAAAGCAAGCTCCCAGGTCCTGCTGCATTCCAGCAGCACCCATCACTGCATGGATCCTCTTGTTCAAGACAGTATTAATGTGGTTTTATTAACAGTTGCTCTCTGTAACTCTTGCCTGTCCCATCTGGAGTGTGTGTGTGTATTAACCAGTTTGCTTTGCTTTTTCAGATTGAGTGTGCACCATCCTAACCCAGGAAGAACTCGCTTTGCAGCGGAAGAGCTCTTAAGAAGGCTCTTTCAGTTTGCTTCTGTTGTTTATCTTATGACTGTGAGACGCAAGCACAGTGTTTTGCACAAGTTTGTACATCACGTTGCTGAAATGCCCAGTGAAACACAAACCTTTACCTCCCGTGGGGAAGGGAAGAGAAACGGTGCAGGGACTCTCAGGCCACATCATGCTCAATTGCTCAAACAGGCGCTTCTGTTGTTCTCTGGCAGCAAAATGTGGGAGCTGGGTCAGCTGCAGAAACCCTTCCTCTCCCCTGGGCTCTCTCTCCAAACCCATGTCCAAAAGCCAGCCCTGGGTCAACTGGGGCTCCACAGTGGTGCTGCCCACTGCCAGGCTGTTACCTCTCCTCAGCTGAGTTTCTGGTGCAGTGTTCCTGTTCAGAACATTGAATGGAGGAGGCACAGAAACTTCTGATAGCGCTCTCTGAGGAGAGGGCTGCGTAAACTGGATCTGGACAGGGTTCTTAAAAAGCAAAACAAGAGACACCTGCTTGAGTGGTGGCAGATGTGCACTGCAGTCCCCCAGCACTGTGCTGGGATTTAGACCTCAGCCCCATTCCTGCAGCGTGTGAACGTGAGAGGGGGAGAGAGCCCAGGGGCTGCAGAAGCCAGTTTCTGGGCTGCATCCTCTCCAGGAAGGTGCTCCAGCTGTAACCTCGTGCCTTGCTTTTCAGCCATGTGCACAGCGAGGTGCAGCCCTGGTACTAACAGCTCTCTCCCCCTCTGCTCTGACTGCAGACGCTGCAGGAGCAGCAGGCAGCCCGTGCACAGAACCTGGCCGAGCTCAGCTCCTGGCTGGCAGCAGCCGAGGACACGCTGGTGGAGCAGCAGCGAGCAGCCAGCCAAGGAGACCTGCCTGCCTTGCAGCAGAGGCAAAGCGACGTGAAGGTCAGTGCTTTGAAACAAGAGGCTGGGAGGGTTGTTGCTGCCTTGGGAGTGCACGGAGCCTGATGGGATTGTGCTGTTGTCTGCCCAGGAGCTGCAGAGGAGCATGCACAGCCGAGCCGCCTCCTTTGCCAGCCTCCTGAAAAGCACAGAGGAGTTCTTGGAGGAGAACAAGGCGAAGATGGAGCCCGGAGAGCTGGCAATACTGCAGGAGAAGCTTCAACGTGCCAAGGAGCAGTACCAGTCCCTGCAGGAGAGGACAGAGATGGCCCAGAAGGAGCTGGAAAGTGCTGTGACTGCTGCAGTGCAGCAGGAGACTGAAAAGGTAACGTGTGAGGAGCTGCAGCCCTGTGCCTGGCTGAGAGCAGTGAGGGCTGCTGAATGGAACCAGGCTCACTTGAAGCCCTGAATGAGTCAAACTATGTACTGTTCTCACTGCCATCGCATTGCCCCAGTTGTGGAGGAAGTGTGGTCACAAAGCATCCTTGGTTGAGCCTTAGGGTGGGCACTGAGCACCTTCACACACCTGTGAGATGCATCCACAGCCCTCCAGGGTGGAGGCTGCCTGTGGCCCCGCGTTGCATTGGGGTGAGAAGCAGCACTTTGCTGAACGTGGATAAAAGGGATCATTCTTACCCAGAGCCTTTGTGATTTCAGGTGAAAGCTGCCAAAGAGCTGCAGGAGAACAGCAATAAGATCGATGCGCTCCTGAGCTGGGTGGCATCGCTGGAGCAGAAGGGAGAGCTTCCACAGTACAGACCACACCCTGCTGAGCGGGCTGGGAAGGGTGCAGAGGACATCCCGGATGGGCACGTGGTGGGAGCAGCCAGCACTGCTGAGAGCCTGGATGAGCAGTACGAGGGGCTGAAGGTCAGGGCTGATGTCTCATCCCCTCAAAGCTCCCTGCCTGTGGTACATGTGGGTTGGGTGATGGATGGGTCTGGCCTCCAGGGCACATGCTGGGATGGTTTTCCTTATGGGGAGCTCCTGGGAAGTCCCTGCCTGACCTGAAGGATGCATGGTGAGCGGTGGTGGGGCTGGCACCAGGCGCGGCGCAATCGGCATAATGAGAGAACAGTGCCCTTAATGAGAAGGGGTTACATCTGTCCTGCCTCATCAGCACCGCAGCATCATGCAGGGCTCAGCCCCACACGCAGCCTCTCTGCATCCATCTGCACGTGCTGTGGGGGTTCAGGTGCAATGTCCTCGGTCATGGGGGTCACCGCTGCATGTTGGCCGGTGTGTTCCAGGCCCAGCACCAGGAGCTGCTGTCCCAGCAGCAGGACGTCATCCTGGCGACACAGGCAGCGCAGGCATTCCTGGACAAGCATGGCCACGGCCTGCCTGGGGAGGAGAGGGCCCGGCTGCAGGGCGGGCTGGTGGAGCTGAAGGAGCGCTACGCGGCGTCCCTGGCGCGTTCCGAGGCGCAGCTGAAACAAGTGCAAGTGCTGCGGGATGAGCTGCAGAAGTTCTTGCGGGACCACGGGGAGTTCGAGGCGTGGCTGAAGCAAGCAGAGCAGGACCTGGAGGGGATGTGCAAAGGGGACAGCGACCCTGCGTCCCTCCGGCAGCTGCTGCTCCGGCAGGGCAGCTTCTCTGAAGATGTCATCTCCCACAAAGGTGACCTACGCTTCGTCACCATGTCGGGTCAGAAGGTGTTGGATGCCGAGGGAGCTGCTGGGGATGCGGGGTCATCTGGGAGTGTGGTGAAGAGCAAGCTGGAGGATGCCAGCCAGCGGTACGCCACGCTGCACTCCAAGGTACGTGCAGGGCTTTGCAAACCCTGGGATTCCTGGGCATTTTCTGTTTGCTGTCATCTTGTGTGCATCCTCCCCTTGTGTCTCTTTGCTCCCTTGCAGTGCACCAAGCTCGGCTCCCACTTGAGCACCCTGCTGGACCACTACCAGCAGTTCCAGGAGGTGGCAGAGTCTCTCCAGATGTGGCTGGAGGACAGTGAAGCTGCAGTTGGGAAGCTGCTGTCGGAGAGCATTTCTTCAGATCCCACAGCTCTCCAGGAACAGCTGGCCAGCGCTGGGGTGAGTGGGGCTCAGGTCATCTCCTGGGGGAGTGATGGAGCACATAACAGAGCCTCTGCTCTGCAGCCTCACTGCTGGACATCAGCAGCGAGGAAGAGATTCAAGCTGCTCTTGTACTGCTGTTGGGTGCAGTGCTATACCTGCAGGCTCAGCAGTCACTGCAGGTTGGAGCTGGGCTGTTCTGGGATGTGCTGAGCATGAGGATGAGGGGCCAGAGAGAATGTCCCAGTGGGAAGTAGGGAGGAAATTCCCCCATTGTGAGTGCCCCCAAGCAGCCTGACCCAGCACTGGGGTCAGCCCTGCCTGCAGCCTTCTGACCTACATTATTCATTTGTAGGACTTTTTGATTAACTGAACAGGGATCCTCAGGGTTTAAATGGAGCATCACGCTCCCCATGGGTGAGGGTCTCTTACATGTGGCTGACTGCCGACTTTGTCTTGTGCCAAAGCAGCAGCTGCAGGGAAACCTCGCTGAGCATCAGGTGCCAGTGGAGAAGCTCCAGAAAGCAGCTCGGTCTCTGCTGGAGGTGCAAGGAGAGCCAGCCCCTGACCATGGGCACATTCGGGAAACAACAGGTAAAACAACAACAGCAGGGAGCAGGCGCTGGTGTGGCAGGGATGGATGGGGACAGACTGAAAAGCAATGAGGATGGATGATCTCTCACGTCTGGGGGACACGGGGCAATGGTCGAGGCACAGTGATGGGGCCTTCAAGATCAGCAATAGCCTGGTGTTCTCTGCTCTCTGAACGCTCAGTGGGAAGCTCTGTGCCATTTGCTCCACTTTCTGCTGATCTCTGCAGACACCATCGTGAGCCGCTTCCAGATCCTCTCCCAGCAAATGGCTGAGCGCTCAGACCTGCTGCAGAAATCCATCGCACAGTCCCAGAGTGTCCAGGAGAGCCTGGAGAGCCTCCTGCACTCAGTAGCTGATATTGAGAGGAGTCTGAGCACAGAGCAGCTGGGCGCGCTCTCCTCCGCTGCCATCCAGGACTCTTTGGCCACCAGCGCGGTAAGGCTGCCCTGCCACAGATCACAGAACCACAGCGTGGTTGGGTGGGAGGGGACCTTAAAGCCCATCCAGTCCCAACCTCTGCCATGGGCTGGTTGCCCCCCACCAGTTCAGGCTGCCCCTCTGTGGCCTCGAGCACCTCCAGGGAGGGTGCATGCTGCTGTTCCATGGGGCAGTGCAGCCTCTCTGTGCCTGCTTGGTTTTCTCCTTCCTAACGTGGCATCCTTTGTGCGTGTGCTCCCACCAGAAGCTGAAACAGGACATCGCCCGGCAGAGGAGCTGCCTGGGAGCCACCCGTGAGATGGTGACACGCTTTGCGGAGACAGCGGATGGCAGCACGGCTGCTGCCCTGCAGGGCAAGCTGGCAGAGGTGGCGGAGCGCTTTGGAAGGCTATGCCAGCAGCAGCAGGAGAAAGAGGAGGTGCTGAAGGGTCTCCTGCCCAAGGTGGAGCAGTACGAGCAGCTCTCAGAGAAGCTGCAGCAGTTCATGGAGAGCAGAGCGCGGATGCTGGCATCTGGGAACCAGCCAGAGCGGGACATTGCTCACTTCTCCCAGCACCTCCAGGTGAGCTGTGCCTTCCCCTGCCCGAGGGAGGAAGCGGGTTCTGCCTGCGCAGGGCTCCTGGGTGCTGCCCTTCTGTGGGGTTTGCATCCTGCTCACGCAGCCCCGCTGCTCCCGGGCCGCAGGAACCTGCTGCTTGCTTGAGGAAGGGAGCGAGGCTGAAGCAGCTGAGGCTGTTTGCAGCCATGAGAGATGGGAATGGCATTTCTTTGGAGCCAGCCCAAACTTCTGACAGGATCAGTCTCCTAGGGGCCGATCCAAATATAGTGAAGCTTTACCAATTAAAGCCTCCATCAGTTAATAAGCAAAACACCCAAGTGTTGGCAGCAAGTGCAGCTCAGGATGTGACACAGCAGTGAGTCCTGGTGGCCAGCAGCGACTGTGTGGATTCTTCACTCAGGTTCCCTACAAGTGCTGTCCTGTGGGGCATGGTTTGCCCACAGATGCAGAAAAGCTCCTGCTGATGTAAAACCAGATGTTCATGCTATGCTGGCTTGGGGTTGGCCCAGTTTGGGTTTCCCCATCATGTTCACTGTGTGACCTTAAGCCAGCACCAGGGGAAGGGAAGGAAGAAGTGGAGTTTGGTGCCACAGCTGATTGAGGGATGTGCTGAGCCAGAGCTTCAGGAGCAGTGGTCCTGAGCCCTGCCCATCTGTCTGTCTCTGGTGCAATGCACGGTGCTGCCCGCAGAGGGTCTACAGCTCACCAGGACATAGGGCCGTCCCCTTCATCCCCCTCCCCAAATCCGCTGGGGGCACAGCCAGCATCACCCTTTGCTTTTGGCAGGAGCTGAACATGGAGATGGGGCAGCACCAGGAGGACCTGGCTGCCCTGGAGCAGCTGGCTGTGGAGCTGGGTGCCAGCGGCTTTGTGCCCGGCGCTGCTGCACAACAGGAAAAGCTGCAGAATCTGAAGGAGGAGTTCCTGCAGCTGCAGAAAGTGGCAAAGGAGAGGTGAGCCTCAGTCTGACCCCCCAGAGCCTTCACAGCCTGAGCAGGGCCCCGTCAGCTCTCCTTTTTGCAGGGGGGAGCACAAGCAAAGCCTTCCTGCCTCCCCATCCCACGCTGGGAGCACAGCGCAGCTCTGCAGCTGACACGTTATAAAAAGCCCTGGCTGGGGGCGGCTGGAACATTCCCGGTGCTGCAGAGCCGCGTTCGCACATTTCCGAGCGCGTGGGCTGCCCCAGCCCATCCTGTGGGAGCGGGGTGGGGGCATCGCGGGTGACGGAGAAGCAGAGCAGGGTGGTCCCTGGCATTGGGTTGGAGGTGCTTTAGCAGCATCCTGAGCTTGAATCAGCCCTGGTAGCACGAGTAGGGTTGGAGCAGCATCTTGCCTGTGTCTCTGGGGAGGTTGCAAGCTACATCTCTCAGCTCCCTAACTGCAAGGGAGGTTATAGGGCAAAAGCAGCAGAATTCCATACTAACTCCCTGTTGGTCAGCGCCATGCAGTGGGCAGCTCCCAGCCCCGGGCAGTGTGAGCCCCCAGGCTGCCCCGCGCCCTGTGTTGGCCCGCGCTGTGCACACAGTTCCTAAGCAGCATCTGCTGCTGATAATAAAAAGCTGGGTTCTTGGAGATACAACTGTGCTGCATTCAAGCGGCGGTAATTGCGAGGCGAAGCACGAGCTCTCACTGCCCGAAACCTTTTCACTCACAGAGAAAGGGACGCCTCATCCTGCCAGGAGCAGCTGGATGAGTTTCGGAGGTTGGTGGCAGCCCTGCGGAAATGGCTGAAGGACAGTGAGGGCAAAGTGCCACCTGTGGACACCGCGCTGGGCACCCAGGAGCTGCAGCGGCGCAGGCAGCGGGTCCAGGTGGGCGGAGAGAGCTGGAGAAGCTGCTGTGAAAATGCTGGAGTGGGGAATAAATCTCAGGGGTCGGTGTCCTGGGGGTGCTTTGTGCTCTCGATGCTTCCCTGCTGGACTGCAGCCCCTGTGTGTGGACATCCCCTCATGTGCAGAGGGAGCAGAGCAGTGGTCCTCCCACGTACAGCACATTTCCCTTCCCTCCCTCCCTGCTTTGTCAGGGATTTAGGATTTGTTGCCGTGTGCTTCTCCTTCCTAGACATCAAAGGCAACCTTAAATCAAGACACGTTCTGGGGACCCAAACAATTCCAGGGCCACACTGGGGGTCCTGCAGGATCCCTGTGGGTTGGTGTGAGGGCTGTGTGGGATGGGTACGCAGTGCTGTTGGAGCAGCCACTGACTGCAGCCTTTGCCCCCACACAGGAGCTGCTGGAGGAGTGGTCGGGGAAGGCGCCACAGGTGGAGGAGCTCAGCCACAGGGGGACCCTCCTGGAGAACCTGATTGTGGAGATCACAGCCCCCGACAGTCAGACCAAGGCGGGTGAGTGGCAGCCCTGCTCATGAGGAGGGCTCCTTCCTTCATGGAGCTCCACGAGCAGCTTCTGTTAGCCCTCATTGAGCCAGGAATGGTTACTTCCCCTTTTTACCAAACTTGAGATGACTTCAGAGGTGGTCCAGACCAGCAAGCAGTCAGGCTGTTGTTTTTGTGCATCAGCTGTGTGCTCTGAGCCCACAGGGCTTGGTGCCCGGGTCTGCCCTGTAGTGAGCACCGTGTTGGTGCTCAGCACAGGGAGGTCCAGGCCTCATATCCAGGTGTGGGCTCCATATCCACGTGGAATGGGAGGCTGCAGTGCTCAGGCATGATTTACTGATGTCCTTTCTGGCTTTGAGTCTGTGAAGCAATGAGATTATGTCTGGTTTGTTTGGAAACCAGCTGAAGTTGTCTTCCAGCTCGTGAGAACAAGTTCCCTGGACTCTCCCCTCTGATGGGCCTTTATGGGAATGTACAGTCTGTGCTTATTTGTTGGGGTTAACTTGTTGAACAGTTCAATGGGGAACTTCCAGGAACAGACTGCAGGGTGTGTGGAACTAGGAGCTGGCATGCATTACCAGACAAAGCTCAGCTTCTCTCTCAGAGTGCTGTCAAATATCTAAAAGAGGGGAAATGTAGGTCAGGTGTTAGGGATTCATGGGGCTGCCATTTGGAGCTGGCTCATCCCCTGCCCGCGAGGCTCACTGCGTGGTACCACCAGCACAGGGGACCCCTTCCCCTTTACAAAGCTGGGGCGGTGCTGGAAGCTGCAGTCCCTTGCCCATGTGGGGCAGAAAGGGAGCAGCTGGCATTTCTGAAGAATCCCCTTTTGATTCAAAATGTAACTGTGATGTCTGCAGCGCTTCCCAAAGGGGGACACGTGTGGTGCCTCCTAGCAGAGCTCTAGGGAAGGTTTAAACAGTTTCATTCCACAAGGAAAGGAGAATAAGAGGGAATTAATCTCTTCCGGGGAGCTAATCCCTCTGGTGAAGGCACTGCAAAGCCTCAGCTCACGAAATCACGCTCAGGGCAGCAGCTTTGTGGAGTGCACAGCAGAGCCACATCCCGGGTGCCATCGGTGTGCTAGTGCCACAGGGCTGTGTTGTCACAGTGTGTTCCTGTCTGCTTGCTGTTCGCAGTCCTAACATGTCTGTCTTGTCCCCCTGTCTGTCCCTGTCCCCTCCGCTCAGGTTCTGTGCTGCCCGCAGTGGGAGGGCCTCTGGGCAGCGTGAATGGATTCCACACTTGCAAAGGTGAGAGCGCTCCGCTAGCCGCGTCCCCATCCGCTTTGTCTGTGCATTTCCATCCGTGAGACATCAGCCCCAGTGTGACACCATCAGCATCCTGTCGAAATGAAATGAGCCTGCAGATGACACCGGTGACACCGGCGGTGTGGATGTGGGTCAGGCTGAAGGACAGGCATTGCCCCGACGCCGTCAGATGGTGCCAGGGATGATAGATGGAGATTGTTGCAGGGCCTGCAGTTAAACCTGTTGGTTCGCAGGGATTATAATGCGTTCCAATCCTTCCGACTGAAGAGCATTTTTAATGATTGCCTGATATCTGCTGTTAGTTCACCAGTTCAATGAGATAATGGGTGCATAAAAATGGCTTGGTATTTCGGTGTCGTATTGCTTCGCACTGTCTCAGCAGTGACACTGCAGCAGTGGGGCTCAGCTTGCATCAGTCTCACAGACATGAGGACGTTTGCTTTGTTTGCAAACTGTCAGCACGCATTGGTGGTGCTGGGGGAGAGCGCTGGGGCGACGCGATGGCAGTGAGTGACAGTGCAGCTCAGCTGGACTGCCTAGAGCTGAGTCTGTGCCTGACAGTGCCGTGCTGCCGGGCCGCTCTTCTCATCCCATGCTGCTGTTTTTGGCAACAGATCTGACCGAGATCCAGTGCGACGTGTCGGACGTCAGCCGGCAGTACGAGGGTCTCGGCACGGCGCTGCGGGAGCGCCTGCAGCAGCTCTCGGCCATGCTGGAGAGGATGCAGGCAGTGCAGGAGGAGGCAGGCGCTGTGCTGCAGTGGTTGGAGTCAAAGGAGCGGACGCTGTCAGAGCTGGAAGCCTCCTCCTCGCCCACCAAGACGGAGACCATGCGGGCTCAGGCCGAGCACAACAAGGTAACAGCATCAGAGCGAAGCTGGCGTCAGGCGTCCTCACCAGCAGGGTTTGTTGCAGCCAGGTGGAAGTGCCGGATCTGCCCTGGGGCATCCCCAAGGAGGTGGGGCAGAAGCCCACCCCCCTCTCCCACACTTGGTGCTCTCGTGCATTTATTTGCCTCTGCAGTGCTTGTTGTTGCCCTCCCAGCTCCTTGTGGGAAGCTGTTCCCCATCCGTGGTGCTCTGGGAGCCAAGCTGGCTGCTGCCGCTGAAAAATGAAGCGATTCCATTAAAGTGCAAAGAGCAGAAATTGTTCTTCTCCAGCTTGTAGCTGCTGCTTCATTCCTCCTCAGTGACTCTGTTCTTTTGCACTGTATCTAACGAAGTTCCAACGGTCCTTTTCCAGGCATTTCTGGCTGAATTGGAACAGAATTCTGGAAAGATCCAGAAGGTAAAGGAAGCACTTTCTGGCTTGCTGGAGAAATATCCAGATTCTCCAGAAGCAGCAAACTGGAAGAAGATGCAGGAAGACCTGAGTAAGTGCCTGAAGCTCTATCATGAGGTTTCTGTATTGAAGCATCACATTAGAAGTGATTCCGGACTGCAGGACGACTCCAAAGTCACAGCAGAGCAGTCGCTTCTAATTAGAATTCAGTAAATAGCGAACTTATCTCCGAGCTGTCTGGTGCACAAGGTGTTCCAGAGACAAGCTCTGTTCTGATTAATGAAATCTCTATGATGGATGTATATTTTAAAGACTTGTCTCCTTAAATTACTTCTTTAAAAAAGAAAAAAAAAAGTGTCAGCAGCATGAGTTGATTACTTTGATTAAAAGCTGCATTGCTAGATATGAAATTCTGGTCGTTAGTAAGGGTACTGCAGGTAATTGAATGTTGACTAAACAAGGCAATGTGTTTAAAAAGAAGCCCAGAGAGTCCCTGCTTTGAAATGGCAGGAACACGTTTATGGAGTTCTCCATCCAGGAGATATGAACGTGGTGTTTGAGGGCTGACACACATGGGAGCATCCATTTATCGGAGCTGTGTCTGAGCCGGAGGTGTGAGGGGGCTCTCCAAGGTCAGACGAGCTGGTGGCAGCAGTGCCTACATTGCAGACATGCTGCTTGTGAGGTTTATTCTGTGAGCTTCGAGACCATTAGGAATGGGTAATGGCTTCTTAGATGGAGAGTGACTAGAGCTAGTTGTGAGAAGCCAGAGGACTCCTGTCCCGGGTGAACCACAGGGGGGTGCGGAGCTGTCTCAGCCCAGGGGAGCACAACCAACACCAGCTCTGTGCAGACTGCAGGTGGGAACGAGCCAGCCAGGCGACGGCCGAGCGGCAGCAGAAGCTGGAGGAGTCAGCCAACCAGCTGGCCAGCTTCCAGGCGGCCGAGGCGCAGCTGCGGCCATGGCTGATGGAGAAGGAGCTGATGATGAGTGTGCTGGGACCCCTCTCCATCGATCCCAACATGCTGAATGCACAGAAGCAGCAGGTCCAGGTAAGCTGGTCCTACATCATGGGTTAGGGGTGAAGAAAGAGGTGCTGCTTGTGGTCCACAGGGTGGAATCACAGAATCACAGAATTGTAGGGGTTGGAAGGGACCTCAGAGATCATTGAGTCCAACCCCCCAAGATGGCACTCCTTCATAGAATTATATAATCATGAAGGTTGGAAAAGATCTCTGTGATCACGATGTCCAACCACTGACCTATCTCCGCCATGCCCACTCATAGAACCACAGAATCATTCAGGTTAGAGAAGACATCTGAGGTCACCAGTCCAACTCTATCCCACCCCCACCATATGCACTGACCACGTCCCTCAGTGCCACATCTCCATGGTTCTGGAGCACCTCCAGGGTTGGTGATCTCAGGGTTCTGCTCCTAAGTCCACCGAGCGCTGCTGAGTGCATATTACTGTGGATAAGTTGAGACGGGTGCAGTGCTTGGTTCCCTGCTCTGGACTGACTCATCAGTGAATCACTTGGCCCCTGTTGGAGAGTGAAATTGCTTTAAACAAGACCTGTGCTGATGCTCTGCAGGACTTGCTGATGCTGCCCATCACTGGGCTGTCAGCCCCTCCCGACTGCTTCCAAATACTGCCATGTCTGTAAGCGGCCGGCCGCATCACGAAATGAAAGGCCCTGGTTAACATAATTAGATTCCCATCTAACTGGTTCATGTTACATTATGCAGCAGTAGGACAAATAAGAGAGAAAGCAAAGTGCTCTATCTGCAGTCATGGACTCCCAGCTTTTTAAGTTGCAGGGTCACCGTAAATTACATTGCCCAATTGCCGTCCCATCCCAGGAGCATCTTGCTTTGCTCCTAGGGGCTCTGTGGGCTGGGTGAAGCCCTTCGAGGTCTGGTTTGTTTTGACTGTGTGTACTCGGAGCTGTCAGTTTCATGCAAACATTTTTATGTTATTTCTGTTTCAGTTTATGCTGAAGGAATTTGAATCTCGCAGACAACAGCACGAGCAGCTCAACCAGGCAGCTCAGAGCATCCTCACTGGCCCTGGGGATGTTTCCCCATCCACCAGCCAAGTGCAGGAGGAGCTCCAAGGGGTCAACCAGAAATGGTCCGAGCTGACAGAGCGCCTCAACTCCCGCTCCAGCCAAATTGACCAAGCCATAGTGAAGAGCACCCAGTACCAGGAGCTCCTCCAGGGCCTCTCCGAGAAGGTGAAGGCGGTCGGGCAGCGCCTGAGCTGCCAATCTGCCATCAGCACGCAGCCGGACGCCGTGAAGCAGCAGCTGGAGGAGACCAGCGAGATCCGCTCGGACCTGGAGCAACTGGAGGAGGAGATTGCAGAGGCTCAGACGCTCTGTGATGACCTGTCTGTTCTGATTGGGGAGCAGTATCTCAAAGATGAGCTACGGAAACGGCTTGAAACAGTGGCTCTTCCTCTCAAAGGACTGGAAGACCTGGCAGGTGAGACAGCACGAAGGTGTGAGGAGGGATGCTGAGAGGTCAAACTCCACCCCTTGCTTTTTGCCCAAGGGCTCACCCATCACTGGGTTCCTAAGAATAGCAGGGAAAGGACTATTTATCATTTTTACTGAGGTGCTTTGTGGGTGTTTTAAGTGGCTGTAAGCACAGGAGATTTCTTACTCCAGGCATACCTGAGCCTGGAGAGTTCAGTCCCACTGGTGGCATGCACTGCACCTGGAACAAAACAGCTGTGTCCCAACTTCAGAATGGGGGGCAGAGAAGACCTCATGGCCACTCTCAGGTTGGGTTTCCCCTTCTGCATTGTAAGAGATGGCACTTAGAAATTGGTCAGGGCCGCAGAGACTACTGCATTATCCCTACTGATTGCTTAAAAAATTCATGAACCAATGAGCAATGCCAGTGATGCAATGGAAAACTCCTTCCTGTTAATCAAAACACAGTTGGTGCATCTGAGATGATTTTAAATAATTGCCCTTCGCTTATTTGATTCCAGCTTAATTGTTGCGTTCTAATCTTATTTCCATTGCAGCCGACCGGATGAACCGACTGCAGACCGCGCTTGCAAGTTCCCAGCAGTTCCAGCACATGTTTGATGAACTCAGAACCTGGCTCGATGACAAACTGTGCCAGCAAGCTCGGAGCCAACCTATTTCTGCTAGACTGGAGAGGCTCCAGAGCCAAATTCAGGAGCAAGAGGAGTTCCAGAAGAGTCTCAACCAACACAGTGGCTCCTACGAGATGATCGTGGCCGAGGGGGAATCGTTGCTGCTTTCTGTCCAACCTGGGGAGGAGAAGACCGCTCTGCAAAACCAACTGGTCAGCCTCAAAACGCACTGGGAAGAGCTGAGCAGGCAGGCTGCCGACAGGCACGCCAAGCTGAAGGACTGCCTGCAGAAAGCCCACAAGTACCAGCGGCACACCGAGGACCTCCTGCCTTGGGTGGAGGACTGCAAGGCCAAGATGTCGGAGCTGGAGGTGACGCTGGACCCGGTGCAGCTGGAGGCCACGCTGCTGCGCTCCAGGGCTCTGCTGAGCGATGTGGAGAAGCGGCGCTCGGTGCTGGAGATGCTGAACAGCGCTGCCGACATCCTGATCGACGCCTCGCAGAGCGACGAGGACGACATCCGTGATGAGAAGGCTGCAATCAACCAGGAGATGGACGCCATCACGGAGGAGCTGCAAGCCAAGACAGGCTCTATCGACGAGATGTCGCAGAGGCTCAGGGAGTTTCAGGAGAGCTTCAAGAACATTGAGAAGAAGCTGGAAGGGGCCAAGCACCAGCTGGAGATCTTCGAGGCGCTGGGGCCGCAAGCCTGCAGCAACAAGAACCTGGAGAAGCTGAGGGCGCAGCAGGAGGTGCTGCAGGCGCTGGAGCCGCAGGTGGATTATCTGAAGCACTTCACACGAGGGCTGGTGGAAGACGCTCCCGATGGGTCGGACTGCTCCCAGCTCCTGGGCCAAGCGGAGGTGGCTCAGGAAGAGTTCAAAGCAGTGAGGCAGAAAGTGAACGACTGCTGCGTGCTGATGGAAAACAAGCTGGAAGGGATCGGCCAGTTCACGGGGCGGGTGAGGGAGATGTTCTCGCAGCTGGCAGACCTCGACGATGAACTGGACGGAATGGGGCCCACTGGGAGGGACGCCGACAGCCTTCAGTCCCAAGCAGAGGACGTTCGCACGTTCCTGGGCAAACTGCAGCGGCTGAAGGCTGACATTGAGGCTTCTGAAAGCGAGTGCAAGAAGATGCTTGAGGATGAGGGGAGCCCCGATTTATTAGGACTGAAACGTGAACTGGAGACGCTGAGCAAGCAGTGCAGCAAGCTGACCGAGAGGGGCAGGAGCCGACAGGAGCAGGTGGAGACCACGCTGGCACGCGTTGAGGACTTCTACAGCAGATTGAAGGAGCTGACCCACATGACGACAGCGGCGGAGGAGAGTGAGGCTCTGCAGTGGGTGGTGGGCACGGAGGTTGAGACCATCAACCAGCAGCTGGCCGACTTCAAGGTAGGTCTTTGTGCTGTAGCGTTTCTTACGTGGTTCCTTGTGTTTGAAGGGCTGTCCAGTGCTGTGGTCTTTTGGATAGAGCCAGTGTCTGCTGGGAAGGACTGAGCTGTTGTGGCTTCGTTGGTTTTTTTTGCTGTGTTGGCATTTTGGATGCAGTAAAATACTGTTGTTTTGGAGGATACAAAATCAACTGCTGGCCTTCATAGTCTGCACTGAAAAGATGCAGTAAGATTTTGGGACTGGGAGGAAAAAGGTCTTTTCCCACCTCTCCTTGTGGTGTGTAATGGTGAGCCAGTGCCTCCTGGGCCTTTGGAGGTGGTTGATATGTAGGTTTGGGATGTTGGCATAATCTCAGCGGGTCTTTCTACCTGGTGCACCATTCCCACACACTTGATCACTTCTGTGAACACACATGCATCCGTTTCTTCTTGCCTTGGGTGCAAATAAAGCTACAGATAAACTGTGGCAGATGGAAGACACACGGGGAGAGACACCAAGGCAAAGTTCACATTTGTTGGGTGGTTTTCATGTTTTCAGCTAAGAGCTGATGGGGACCATTGAGGCTTGCATAAAATGTTGAGAAAAGAGTTGGAGCGTGTTTGAGTATTACAATTTTTTTAAACAGTATTGTGGTGTTGGGTCATGCTGTTATTCTACATTCATTACACTAATGCTTCCTAGGAGTTTTCTTGCTGTGAAACTCGCATTGCTGATGTGCTGGTGATGGGCTGACTTACATCTGGCTGCTTGTTTCCTGGCAATAACAGGGAACGGGGCAGGGAGGCATTTCTACAGCCATTTACTTTTCATCTCATGGCTAATTGATCCCATTCCATCGCTCAGCAGCCCTGTGAGTCCTGCGTTAGATCGAGGTGTTTCTGTTTTGGGGGCTGCCCATCCAAAAAAGCTCTGAAGCATTACAGACTTGAGCTCACATATCATGTTGCTGTTATCTTTCGTGTTGGGCGGCATTAAAATTGTATTGTTTGGAAGGGATTTAATTTCGTCACTGAACACCATGCAGTTGCTTGCACTGAGTATAGCCAGAGAGGAGTTTCCAGCCTGCATGGCTGGTGGAGCAATGGCCCTGGGGATGACCCTTTACCCCGTGGTGTAACGTCATTGGGAGGCACTCATTGGCTGCACTGCACTTTGGGGTCTTTGTTTGAGGAAAGCTCAGTGGGGAAAATGAAAGCTGCAGCAGTGAGTTTTGCCCCTTCATGCCTGAGGATGAAGTGGGGGAGAAGTGATGGATGGAGCAATCGCTGTTACGAAGCAGCATTCCTCTCATGCACGGTTCATCCAGAGAGCGAGGAATGCGTGGTGCAGAGCAGATCTTTGCAAAGCCTCCTCATGGGGCTCCCTCCAAGGGGCTGGGGTGGCTGTGTGGGGTGTAGGCTCTGTGAGCGGATAGCGTGTCCTAGGGCATCAATTTTAATGAACAGCTGTGTAAATGAGATGCAAATTAGGTGTGGCCCCAGGGCTCCCAGCACCTAGCCAACTCAGCCCTGACAAAGGTGGGCACTTCTGGACTCATTGTGTCCATGTTTTAATCAAAGGAGATCTATTGAGGGCTGGCTGGGGCTCCAGCAGCTGATGTGTAGAGCAGCTGACACTCGCAGCTCTCCATGTATTTTCCTTCTGCCTGCAGACAGCCCTGGCTCTCACCCCACCGGGCCCTCAGTGCATGGGTGGGATGGGGGAGGAATGGCCCCGAGCGGCATTGGGAGGTGATGGGAGCCCCGCATTGCTCAACGTGCTGTGCTTAGGCAAGGCTGTTCTGTGCCAGTAAAGCTTTTGTGCTTAAGGATGGAGGGAGGGAGAATCCCTGGACAGCGATAACTTATGGCACACTCCACTTTAGTAGAGTGG
>JAOWBP010050801.1:0-17845 GCA_028571105.1 Tragopan temminckii | reverse complement strand
CCCGTGGCTGACTCACTGCTCGCCCCAGGTGATCAATCAGAGGTTCAGGCCGTGATTCAGCAGTTCCCATACAGGTGCATTCAGGAGCAAACTTGCCAGATTGTATCCCTACCTCCAAATGTCACCAGCGCGGACTGCAGAAAATGAGTAATGCAGATGGAAGAGGAAATGTTTGCTACTACAGGAGGAAATGACATACACCTCAGGTGATAATGAGATAGAAGCACCCTGAGGTACCAAATACAAGGATTGACACTGTTTTCATCAAAAAGTCACAGAGCAGGACATGGGTTTTTCTCTGTCCCTGTTCTCCAGAAGCAAGTTCCTCTCTTACCCTAACTAGGGGGTAATCTGCAACCTCAGGACCAACAATGCTGTTTTAACAAATGGGTAAAAAAAAAAAAAAAGAAAAAAAAAAAAAAAAGCAGAAATAACCTCCCCCTCCTTCACTGCTGATTGTAAGCTAGAATAGGATAAACAGATCAATTATTTTCCAAAACTGTTGATTGGGATAGAGCTAGCAGCAAAAGGATAAAAAGTGGACAAAAATATACTTCCTAAATTGCAAAAAGTACACCAAAACCAAAGATAGCACAATGTCCTTAAATTCCCACATACCAGCTAAACATCACAGTATGTTTAATTCAACACCATAAGTGCACTGTACTATCACCGTGTTATACTGTGATTAGTTTGTAGTCTTTCCTAAAACAGCTCAACAACTTTTTTTAAAACCACTGAGTCCATGTACTCACATGCTATACCAGAATCATTCAACGTCTTACAGGTGGGCAAAACAAAAGCTCTATTCCAACCTGTTCCCACTTCCGACTCTCTTTAATATTAAGTTGGAAAACAACGCAGGGGCATAAAACATCTGCTTATTTGAAATGCTTGCCTCAATTTTTCAAAAATAATTATTGTTAATTTTTGGCAAGTAGTAATATTTTCTAGTGAACCATGCTTGCTATGGTAAAGTCTTATTCAGTGAGAAAAGACAAGCGTTCTCTTCAGCATATCTAAAACACAAGCCCAGGCCAACAGGATGGAAAGAGAATTTTTGTTTACTATCTGTTACAGCAAACCAGAAAAGCCTACATTATTTTGATAAAAATTACATAAAATAGTTCACAAACATCTTTTTATACCACCAGAAATGGCTGTGTTATTCAAATACTAGCTGTGAAGTCAAGTCAATATTTTTAACCAGAACATTTAGGTATCTTGCCTCCAGGTGCATTTTCCTACAGCTCTGAAGATAGCATCACACTGTAAGTAAGCAAGAACTGAATAAATTTCATTCTTACAAAATCTTACATATCTACAGGTATCTGAGATTCAGAATAAAGTTATTTAATGCAGTAGAGGGTTCAGATCTTGAAGCGAGGGTTGCATTTCTCTTGCGTATCAGGGTGAGCCACTGGATTAGACACAACAAATTCAAAAATACAGAATGCGTTGGTCCTACATAATATCATTTTTCACTGACCATTTTTAGAATTTTCTTTTACTTTCAGAGCTAAGTACCGTATTCCATGCTTCTAAAAATGTGAGGTGTAGCATATCCCCTAGCATGGATGCTGTAGACTTCCCCGATATACAGTTCATATTTCCTTTTATAATTTCCATTCTTAAATAATGCCTTCAATTATTAATCCAGGGCATCTAATTATAAGCAAGTCTTTATGCTGCAGCATTTTGAGAACGGTTCCTAACTTGTTCATAGGATAAGGCAATTTGCAAAAGCATTATTTCAATGCATCACAGCAGTCTTTTTCTTTTTAATTCTATTTCATCCTAATCTGTGCATATAATTTAAACACGGATGCATCCCATTAAAAGGTTTAGACAACAGATGAAGAACAGAATTCTGTAAAATGTTACTTTATTTCAAAATAAGGATGTATATTAGGAAATCCAGGTTTTACCAGTTGTCCAGTTTTAGAAGTATGGCTTTGATTTATGGATCAAAATTGCTCATTTATTATTTTATCTATACTGCTTTGGGCAATTTTGACAGTTAAAATTTAGTTTTATTGACCAATGCAGCCAGTTTAGCCACAAGGGGACTAATGCACACACAGCCTGCTGCACTCAAGAAGCTATGATTTGATTCCATGACCAAGTTAGATTGGGAATCACAACCAACATAACAATAAGTTCCAAAGTCCTCGATGCTCCAGGCAAAATACATGCTCTAAAACACAATCAACCTTCAAAAGAAGGTGGGAAGGAATTCTGTGATAGAAGCCACCATGCACTGTTTACTGCAGCTCACATATTCCACCAATGTTTCTGTCAGTGGTGGATGCAGAACAGTACAAAGGAAACCTTTCTTTAATGACTGCGGACAACAGATAAAGCTGGAAGAAGGAAATGAAAATGTAGAAGAGAACTGAAGGCGTGCTCTAGTACTATGGCTCACCAGGGAACTGAGTGAGAAAACTGACTAAACATTGTCTTATTTTTTTCCTAAACTAGATTTTGTTCACATCTACATAAATATGCATGCATTCATGTCACAGGATGGAAGACTTACAAGTTTACTTAAAAAACTTACTGAAATGATTTTAAGCCAATGTTAATTTAGGCCTATCCTATTATAAAATTAGCATCTTCTGCAATCTCAATTTATTGCTCCATTGTGAAGCCCCTTGTGATACATAAACAAATCTCTGAAGAGAAACAAATCAATAAAGTGTCTAATTTGATTAACCATGTTTTTAAATCCATCAAGACAACTGTACAAAAATAAACCACTTACTTGTCAGTATTTTCCATGTCTTCTTTTCATCATCATAATACTGAACCAAATTGCTGGGTAGCCGGTCAGGTCCGGGAGGCAATCCTCCAACCAATAACAGCATTTTCTTATTGGAACGAATTCTTCACCCAAAACAAGAAGACAGATGAACAACCACATTACTGAAGAGTATTTTTAGTGGCAACAAAATCATAACCATCAAAAGAATGTTCACTGCTTGCAGTTTTCCATTTCATTTTTTGTGTTTCTTTCCCCAATCATGTCTCAACAATTTTTTGAACCAAGCAGAAAAATGATCAGAAAAGCTGCATATCTCTCTACTCATGGAATAATAAGCTTCCTTTATGCAATTTGTTAGAGGTTCATTCTAGAACGACCTTTTTCTTATATTATCCCTTTAAATCATCACTCTTTACAGCTGAATACACATGAAATGCTCTGGAGTTGTACTAAGGTTAAGCATTAAAGTTGCATGTCAAAAATCGTATTAGTCAAAATCATTATTATAAGCCATTCTACACTCAAAGAACCTTGAAAAAATTAAGGTTATGCAGAGAGTTTGTGAGCCAACTCTTTAATCACACACTGAACTTCAGATATATAGTTTAGCACAATTAGCAGCACTAGGCTAACGGTTATGGGTTAAACACTACTTACAAGCATTTTTGTTTGTTTAATTTAGCCCAGGCTCTTGCTTTCCCTCTCCCCCAGCTCTCCCCCCTTCTCCTTGCTCTCCCCCTGTGCACCACTGGCTATAGCAACACCAATTGGTAAAAATGAGACTGTGATGTTGTTGTGAGCCTCCCCAGAGTGGAGCCCTGCCAATGCTTGCCACTGATCCAGCGGCATGAACCTGCTCAACTGTGCAAAGTCACTCTAATTCCCTCCCTCTGTTTTTCTACCTTCTCCCCCAGGGGGCAACCACTGAAAGGAGTGACTACCCACCCATCAACTGCTGGCAATTCGCTGCTATTAACCGTGACCGTGATTCCCAATCTGCCTGGCAGTTCTTAAGAACAGGACTGCAATGTCTCATATGCAGTAAAAGCGGTTATCTGCACCCTGGCCTCCAACACTCTACCTGATGAATGTACGCTTTCTTCACAACATTAAGGGATTTAGCGCAATTGGAAGCAAAAAGGGGAGGGAAGGCCCAGACCCCCGGATGAGTCTCGGTGCTTTAACAGTCACTTCACATACAATTGAACTTTCATCGGTAATACTAAGCTAGAGAGTGATAACAATGAAATAAGGTCTATGCTTAAACTGTTCCTGTTAAGGATCAAGGTGAGGGAGCCTAGAATATCTACACCAATGTGGACAAATGTGCAGGAGGACCATGCGTTTGATGGAAAGCACCCTTACAAAACACCAATGTTTTTCCCATCAGAGCAGTATCGCTGCAGCAATCAATACATTGGTCTGTAGTAAACTCTCCTGGCAAAGCAAGCTGGGGAATGCTGCTGACCAAAGTCCATCACCACAACCCTGCAAGTGGTGCCCAGGTGCTCCAGGCCCTACAGAGCACCCCAAGACAGAATGCTTTGTCACAAAGACATGCAAGTGGATTCCCTCCAGTTATGGCCTAAAACAAATGGTGGGGAAAGCCTGACCTCCAATGGTGCCAGGAATGCAACCTCTCTTCAGGAGGCTGTGCAAAATGACTTGAGCTGTGCTTTAGATGTGCAGAGCCACCCAAAATAATAAAATCACAAAAGCACTAAAGTTGGAAAAGACCACTGAGATCACTTAGTCCAACCATCAATTCCACCATACCCCCTAACCATGTCCCTCAGTGCCACATTGGCACATTAAGCTTCTCCAGGGACAGTGACTCCACCACCTCCCTAGACAGCCTGTGCCACTGCCTTGCCACTGTTTCTGAGAAGAAATTGTTCCTAATACCCAACCTGAACCTCCTCTTGTGCAACATAAGGCCATCCTCTCTCATCTTATCGCTGCTACTTGGGAGAAGAGGCTGGCTCCTACCTCACCATAACCTCCTTTCAGGGAGTAGAGATATCTCCCCTGAACCTCCTCTTCTCCAGTCTGAACAATCCCAGTTCTCCCTGCCAGTTGCTTCTCCTAAGACTTACACTTAGACCCTCCAGCTTCACAGCCCTGAGCTACATTCAAATGGCTATAAAGAGGATGACTACAGATGTACATTCATCTATCACAGTGATGGCCAGGGAATTCTCTGGCAGATGGCCTTGTTTGTTTTTCAAAGAATTGAGGGCTCATGGAAGGCCTTGAATTACCAGCAGGGAAACAGTCGTCCTCCTGGTGTGGGCATTGCATGGTGTGGGCAGTGACACCAAGACTGCCCCATACCACACCATACTCCCACCTCCAGACAGCCCTCACAGCCTCACAGGCTTTCTGAGCAGCCAGTCTTTGACCCTGGCACTAAACCTGCTATTTACTGTCAGATGATGACTGTTACCTGCCCACTAGACTATGTCTATCAGGAGCCATCTCGTGATGGCTGTCAGCACAGACTCAACTCAGTTGAGACCAAGCTCTGGGGAAAGCTTTCATAAACATTTGCCAGCGTTTTGAAACGTTCAATCTCCCAGTAAGGTTTTTAATGAGAGAACATTTGATAAAAACTATGCAATGCAGGAGCATGATAAACTATTTTTGGTACGAGTTAGGGATGACTACACATGTAACAAGTGGCGGAGCAAACCAGAGCCATAAGTCAGTTATGCATGGCCATCCCTAACAATAGAGAATAAATTGTTTATTCCAACCCCCTCGTGTTGTATGTTATATCACAATCAACTCCCTGTGTATTGTAAAATTCAGAATGCCCTTGCAAGGTTTACTTGATAAAGGAGTTTATTTTGATTTTCATCTTTCATCTGTGAAACTCCCTTCTAACTCCAAAGCACTGTGAAAAACCAATGAATGGCCAAGGCTCAATAGTTAAGGTGAAGAATGAAATGTCAGATGTAACTCAGAGTTTCCAGACTTTGGCAGCTGCAACTATCCTTAACATTACTTTTCCAGCTAAGCAATCTGAGAATTTGCTATATCCTGAGAAGAAGTGGTACTGTTACCTGGGAACTTCTAAAAACATCTAATTTTTCTTACATACTTAACATGGGAAGCAGTATGAACAGTAACCTTTTGTTGAAGTTTAATACATATTTAATAGCAAGCATAGTCTCCATCAAAAGCAAAGTGAATTCTCACTTGACTACCAAGAGATGGGTTACCTCACTGAAGAACACACAGTATCTAACTAATCTGTCTTGAGAGCTCTTCTAGTGTAAAGATAATACAGTGACTGAAGATATGTATGTTTTTAAAGAGATATTTTCTCAGAGTCAGTTCTGTTTACTTGAAACCAATTCTGCTCTTTAAGTTCTGGTGTGAATCCCAACATTCAGAGTTCAAAAAAAGATGTTCTCAGCTCTATTATATTACATTAGATCTGTGTTTGGTATCACACTGAGCAGCTGTTAAAGCTTTCTCGTACATCTCACCACATATACTAAAATATGAAACATCTGGAAATGATCACTGCATATACGTAGAAGCCTTTTCTAAATATTAATAATGCAATTCAGTGAAACACTAAGATGAATGAAGAATTAAAAAATATATGTAAGACAAAGATTCTCCTCTTCTTGCATTATTGTGTATTTGCTATTTGGATAACTCAGTAATATCGTGAGTAACACCTGGTATTCTGTCTGAAACAGTCTCTCTTCATAGTTCTTATTTCACAGCGTAATATACTTCTCAGTCACATTCTGTGGTTCACAGTGTCCCTAGCAATGCTATTACGAGCATCTTATGTTCAATAAACAGTAGCAGGCCTTGCTCAGGAAGGCTAAAATAATGCTTACCATGAACCAGCAGGCCAATGGCACACAAAAAGCTGAGATAAAATTATTGATATCTTATCCCAAGAGCATTTCCTATACCTACAATGCAGAACTCTAGTTCTCACTGATACATATACATGTGCTGTTATTATTCTGCAAACACTTTGCAGTTTCTGTTCTGCAAAGATTTTAAAACAATTCACCTTAATTAAGATTCTGAGTACTCTATGTGGCCTGAAACTTATTTTGTATAATTACAAGACTGTAAACCAAAGTATATTTTAAAGTCAACATGTGTGGTTTCATTTAAGCACAGAAAACCTAATGATTCTGAATTTGAGAACTCAAAAATGGTTTCACTGTCAGAACTGTTGAATACCAATCACATACTTAAATGCTACTGACCTGTAAGGCTGCAGGAGATGTGAATCAGCTCTAAAATTCAGGGTGCTTATTCTACAGTCTAAACTAACTGTGAGTATACTGGGCAAAACACTGAGCCTATAAGAGTTTATCATCTTATGAAGAATCAGCAGGAGAGACAGTGAGACATCTCAATAATCCTAACAGCCACATCCACCCAAAGCTCCTTTGCAACCATGATAGCCTCATGTTAATGGAAAACACATTAATGAGAAATATTCTTCTTGTACATTTTTTTTTTTAATTAGCTTATCCATCAATCTTGCACTGCTGTGTTTTCCTCATTTTGACACTTAATAGAAGTTCATTTTACAAAGACAGGAAAGAAAATAAGCTCCATCAACAGGTTTGCTACAGATTCCTTCAGTTTTTAAACAATGCAGTAAAGCTTCGCTTTCTGCATTGGTGAATGCACAGAGAATAGAATGCAGGTGAATAAAACAAAGAATGACAATCCTGTGCCTCTTCAGAAATTCTGTGTATTGTTACATCAGAAAGAAATCTGCATCTTGGACATAAAGGTGATAATGGCAATCCATGAGGAGAAAAACAAACAAACAAAAAACTGTTCCAACTCCACTTTCAGATTAATTCAAGGCTACAATAACACCAAAACCCTGGACCATTCATTCTCTTATAGTCACTGTCACTCCTACTTGAGTATGGAAGGAGTCAGGTGGCTCTTTAGACCAGGAAACTTGTGGTACATGTGTGACGCCTCACTCCTGCTTGAGCTCTGACCTGACATGCAGCAGAGCCAAACTAAACCTCAGAAGTCTTCTCACTGAACTGAGGCTCAAAAACAGTAGGCAGAAGACCAGCTCAGATTTAGCGAGAGCACATGAATGGATGGTAAATTTTAGGTACACCCACAGATTTGAGAAAATACAGGCCAATACACTGTGATACCACCAAAGCAACAAGTAGCACAAATCCCAGAAAAAGCATACACAAATAATCTGTATCAGTTAACATTTCAGATACAGACCTTTCTTTTGTTAACAGTAAAGACTTAATTTAACCTTCAGAAACCAGGATGGTGCTCCACAACATTTTTCTTCCAAAGAAGCCTCAGAAAGAGTTTTATGTCCAACAAAAATAAAAGGGAGAATCCAGTTGCTGACTGTGAATGTGAACTGATGATGCAGACATGCGTCTACCCATGGCTGAGGAATCTGTTTTGCTGTTACAGAACATGTTATGAGATCTTTAGCAATTCCCTTTCCCAATTCTGGATAGGCATTTCAGTGCAACAACATCTTACGAAAACTGCTTATTTTGATACAGTTTGGCTTCCACAGCTGACTGCAAAGATAGTCATGATTAGTAACACATGGTTGTTAATAGTGGGAAAATATCATTAACAGGAATTTAACTACGAACTTGATGAAAGTCATAATACACAAATGCAAGCTTTACTTTGGACAGAAAAATGTTGTGAGGCTTTGGTAGCACATCAATAAACTAATGAAGACTGCAACCTGTAGGTGACAGGTATCCAGAATCTCTTCCCAACCCCACAAGTACTGCCAGGGGAAGGCCTAAACTCTCCCCATCATCATATCAGGTCCTGCAGGCAGCACCTCTGCCACAACTCTAAACTGACAGGAACATCCGTCTTGTGGGCAAACCTAAATGAATATTTCAGATTTGTCAGAAGCCAAAGCATACTGAGGACTCCCTTGATCTCTTTGCAAATTGTGACCAAGAAATGGCTTAGTTCTTAGACTCAAAAGATGTTCACAAATACACTGAACATATGTTTATTTATGAATTGACTTTTCTTGCTGTTCTATTCACACATATTGCTGGAGATCCACCTAAAAGAACATGGAGAAACTTTCTAGTGAAATCATAAACCTAAAAATCAGTCTGACCATTCACTAGTATCACAAAGATTCTCATTTTCATCCCCTCACTCACTTTATAAGCCTGCATAACAAAAAAGCCCACAATACACACTCCCATTAGAGCAGAGCTCACAGTGACATTCACTAAATATCTTCAGTGGTGCCCAAAATACAGCTGCTCCCTCACTTTTTCTCCATGCTGTACAGTCAGGGCACAGTCCTGCTGACCAGTGACAGGCTGTGCTGCGGACACA
This sequence comes from Tragopan temminckii, assembly GCA_028571105.1. NCBI lineage: Eukaryota > Metazoa > Chordata > Aves > Galliformes > Phasianidae > Tragopan > Tragopan temminckii. Next base: position 8,715 of record JAOWBP010050801.1, on the reverse strand, counting down.
GAGAGATCTGTTACTTTTTTTTCTCTCTGAATCTACTCTTCTTTTTTTCCCAATGTATTTTATTTCAAAAAAATAATGGTACTAGAAAGAAGGAGAGTCACTGGTTGCTTCAACAGCAATTTTTCATTTCTGTCTCCATCTAAGAAGCAAAAGCCCACAGGTAGGTGAACTTTCTGTCTGACAGGTCACACATGACTGTTGCACATCGACCTGACAAGTCGGGGTTTTCTTTGAATGCCTTTATACCTACAGTTGCTAAACAAGTTTCCTTTCTATAACTTAACATATGTTTGGAGCTCCAAGTACCCCATCTTTTCTTTATGAATCCAATTCCACTGCTGCTAGTCATTTAGAATGAGTAAACCTCAAAGAGTTATGGAACATTTTTAGCTAGAGGATATTTAAAATGAATGTCTTTTCCTCTGGGGATAAAACCCTCTGAGTGGATGTCTTAGGAATGGACCACTATCCTGGAAGAGGGGCACCTATCATCAGCCTTTCTTCAGGAGGAATGCACAGAAATGTGCTTTCATCTTTGTCTCCCTGTAATCCAGCCTATTTCTTGTGTTGAGAAGAGACTGGTACAACTTCCTTATAAAGTTATTCAGCAGCTTTTCTACATGGAGTTTTGTCAGGGTTGCCGTACCCCTACACAACACCGCTGTACCTTATAGCTTGATACAGGCTTTAATAAATGTGCTGTCTCCGTGATGAGCTCATGTCTCTGAAAATTTCCTTAATCAAAGGTGTCATCCCTTTTGCACCAGTTATGCTGCAACCAAATATCTTTCTGTGGAAGCTTATTACAAAACTGCAAGTCTAATAGCTTTGTACACCTCCCATAACAATGATACCCATACAAATGGACCATCTGAACACAACTTTACATTTACTGAGATCTGAATGCTGAAGATAATCTTACTAGCAACTCGGTGAATACCTGAAGCATTGTAAGGGATCTATCTGAATCGCAGCAATGTTAATAGGAAATCTTACATTCACAATCAAAAAAATTTCCTGTGTCATAAACCCTATTGGCAAAACTCTGCAAACAACCGATTTACCATATTGCTGGCAGTTTTGAAGAATCTTACACTCCCTTGATCCTGAATACTAAAAAAAAAAAACAAAAAAAAAAACACATGAAGAAAATGTCAAATCTAAATGCTGCTGAAATTTGTTTTCCTCATCTCCTCCTTTTCTTTCCTTTTCTTCATCACAGATAGCAGCAGTAAAACGAAATGCGTACAGAATGCTTCAGGGTGGTCAAGTCTGCATTTTTCTCTTAGAAAATTTCAATCAGCTCTTCTTACTGACACACACTGTGAAAAGTCAGAAGTCTTTCTTTTTTTTTGATTCTATATCAGACATCTAAGACTACAGGAGGTCTCCGCACCAGAGGCTGTGTTCTCTCCAGCTGAGTTTCTTTTTCGTTAGAAGCTGTTGAGAAACAGAACCTGCTGCTGCCTCACATAAGCCGTGACTGGTTACCTTTTCCACTTTATTTTTCTGAAAGGAGGCAGCAGTCAGGGAAAGATCAGAGGAATCTACTGCGGCATCAACCTCTGTTTGCTTCCAGCTTCAGTGTAAACCGTCCGTTTCCACTGAACTTGGCAGCTGATAACATTTGCTCAAAGTTCATTGTCTGCTTTCCAAGAATACGGCAAGAACAGTTGACTAGTAATGGTACTAGGCACGACAGTCTTTAAAGAAAATTTCAGGAAGCCAACAAATATGAAAAGCAATGCCAGAAAGTATCTAATAATGGATTTTCTCTTCCCATACAGGCTAATTTCTTCAGTAGCTGGGTAAGTCGGTAGGTAGATTGATACATCTGTAATACCAGTCAGGATAGCAACAAAGCCAACAACAGAAAGAGATGTTTACAAAGAAGCGGAGGCCAGTCCCAAATTTTTAATCAGGAATCCAATTAACTTGAATGTTTGATCTTTTCAGGCCATGCTTTGCAAAAGGATATTAACAAACTGTCCTAGTTATGAAACTGCTTTGGTTATTTTAAATGAGTAATTTGAAAAGATAAAATGGTGCCTTTGCAGATTATGAGGACTTTTTCCCCATTATCTGTTTATCAGAACTGAAAATTTGTTGGTTTGGTTTTTTTTTTTTGCAAAAACACTTTCTCTCAATTTTGTGCTGCTTGCCCTCCTCACTCCCCTCGCTTCCCAAGACTCACTGTACATTCTCTTTGAGTGCAAACTCAAAAAGATATAAGTATTTCTCTTTGAGTATAAACTGAAATAATTACACCATTCCTGCTTTGTTTCATTTACTGGTCAGTAGTCACAGATTCAGAACCTCCATACTCTTCCACTACAGAGAACCTGTGCCTTCAAGGACTAAATGCAGACATGGTCTGCATGACCTTCTCCTCTCCATTTGAGGAGGACGTGTCAGGAAAAGAGAGGACATGCAGACAGCTGAGAGACAGGTGTGTGTTGTTCACTTTGATTCTACAGCACTCAATTAGCGAAAGGTACACCTAAATCATACTAAGTGGACATTGTTTGCTATTCAATGTCCTTATTTAGGAGTCCCTGCACCATTTGTGGCTCGTTTTTCCCCTTACACAACAACCCTGGACTGTTGGCAAAGCTTGGTCAAGATCAGTGCAGGATCTCACGAGGGACAGCTCCATTCTTTCAGGGACCCACAGCATTTGCAAATGAGCTGCACAGATTGCCACAGATGGTTGAAAGGGGCACCTTTTGTTAAATACAGGAAGCTCCCATTTTTCCCAGCACTTTGTCCTCTGTTTGAGTGGCTTAATAAGACTATTACCTTTTCCTCTTTTTTTTTTTTTTTTTTTTTTTTTTTTTTAATTAACATCATTTCCCCTCTAAAACAAGAGGGCTGGGAAAAATTTCCCTGGCTTTTCCAGTGAAATAAAAGTTTAGACAGGCAGATACATCTACATGCATCTACCTACAAAGACAAGGAGAAGGATACAAACAACACTACGTCAGGTTTTCTATTTTCTACCACTCTGTCTTCAGAATGCTACAGGAAGAATTTTAACAAACGCAGTCTGTGCCTGCATGTCCACTCCCTTCAAGAAACAAAAGCAGACTGCACCACTCAGGAGGAGGCAGGTAGATCCGGAGGGAGTCCTACCTGGCAGTGGTAGGAGGGCAATGAGGAGCTGGAGATACTGGGGCTGTGTGCTTCCAGAGGACGCAAATCAGGTGGGGCTGGCAGTTTACAACAATTGCTCCAGCCAGGTACCTCTGACCAGAACACTGGTGCACATGGCACTCGGCACACCCTTCTACAGTTTTTGGAAAGAGGATTGCCCACAACAGACACCATTAAATATTCTATTAATTATGCTTTTTTCTTAACAAGTACTACAACTGGGCCAAGAAACTGGCTCTTCCCAGCGTTCCCACAGCCACTGAGGATTTCACAGTCAGGACATACACAACTTTAAGAAGGCTCCAAGGGATGGTCCTGACTCACAGCAGTGGTTTTACAACAACAGTGCTGCCTCTGACCGTACCTGGGCTCCAGTTCTCCCTCCTCTTGGATATTCAACCATCTCTCTGCTTACACTTCAGCACCAGCCTGTCTACAAAGGCAAATGAATGCACATAAGGCAAGTAAGGCAAGTAGGTGAGACTAACTAGGATTAAACTGACTACAGTTCTGTGGTTCGCTTCCCTGCAGCCTCTAATGTGTCAGTCTCTGTTCTGCAGCTCAGCTGAGAGAGACCTGGCACAGGAACAATTTACTGATATTTATTCAGGCACATAAGACCCGATCCAAAGCCCAACAAAATAAACCTGAGCCTCGTGTTCACTCTGTTCACACTGTAATGCAAACGTTAATAATTCAAGTCTATTATAAAATGGATTTTTTTATCCGGATGTTAATTTGGAGTCTGAAATATTTCTCATTCGCAATAAATAACAGTACAACTTTTAGTTAAAAATTCAAATGTTGGTGTAAGAATCACAAAGGCAGAGTCAGGTGGCTAGTTTCTAGCACACATGACAATGTATGTCAGTGAAAAAAAAAAAAAACCCACACTTTTCTTTTAACAACTATCAAACACCTCCAGTGAGACCCTAAAAAATTTTAGCAGGAAAAGAAGTTGAACTGGAGTAAAAAAGAACGTGCAGACAAATAGTGCATTCAAGAAGGAAATTATTTAATTGCCAAGAGACAACCAGTTTCTTCACATTTTTAATCTCCTCTGCAGAAAGTAATACAGATTGAATATATACATCTTCCACATAAATGCTAGTGTCTCATGCTGCTCTTCACTTTCCCCCTCTTCATCAACAGTGACCACCTCTCTACTGAGTGAAAACTGGTCATCCTGTCTTAATCCCCCGCCACTTTAATTTCCTGACATTTTCACTAATATTACAAAATACAGAACAGTCTGGATTACACCCTCTCTCTGCTGAAACTAAAGAAAAAGAGAAAACCCTATTATCAGCTTCAGCTGGACCAGAATTCACACTTCTAATCTCTCGAAGGTCTAGTAACTCAGGGAACAAAAGTATAGGAAAACAGCTGGGTCTGCGCATTCTGGAACTTCACTGAACCCAGAAAACAGACAGTACAGTCAAGCTTAGACTTCTTATCTCTTCGTCATTTTATTTTCCTCCTTTTAATTTCAGTCTCTAATTCCGTATTTCCTGCCCAGGGCTTTCTCCACCTCAGGTCAGTTGGTTTATCCTCATCCTCTTTTCCTCCTGCACATCTAAAACAGGTTTTCCAGAAACTGAAATGCTCAGCTGTTATTGACAACAGATGCTGTTTCTGCCAAGAATTAGTTTTTTTCATTTTGTTTCAATCACTCTCTTCCCTTTATTTGCCTTTTTCCCCCCCATCTCCCTGCTTGCCTGTTTTCCTATTTTCCTGTTTGGTACTCTCTCTCTTCTCCCTTCAGAACTGTACTTCTCTCCCCCTTTCCCTCCCTCACGTGCACTTTCTTGCTTACATGACTTAGGTTCCACTTCTCCCTCAGGGTACCTTAATTCCTTTCTTTTCTTGCATTTTCTCTCTCTCCCAGCTCTACTTTCCTCAGTCTTCTCCAGTTACCTGATACAGCCATACAGACCTCTCACTACTGCTCTGCCTGCAAATCCGGAAAGGAGCTGATCAGCCCAAATTCCTATTGATTTTAACAAGGGTTGTGTGTGTTCTGTGACTGATAAACAACTCCGAGGCTGTACTGTGCTGCCTTTCCCCACCCTCTGTACCTTTTCACATCTGTCTGAAACAGAAATCATTGTAAATAGTTAAAGGTGAGCAAAACCATAGCATCGTCACAATGTTCTATAAGAAAGCAACAATATTTATGTGAAAGATTTCATGATAAGCCTTGTCATCTAAGTATCCTGTATTTCTCCATCTTCTCTCTGCAGCTACGTTATGCATTACACAAACAAAATCAAAGGTAAAAACTTGGCACTACACTGCAGAGAGATGTTTTTGACCATTTTCATTGTTGCAAGTAAATACTGAAGCAGTAATTTTCACTAGCTCACTCACCTTCAAAAGTGAAATTCTTTCCAGCAACTCAGTAATGCTCTAACCCAGAACTTTTTAAAAACTAAAAACATATACCAGATATTATATAAAATACATTGCGTTACAGAATAAACCACAGACATTTTAATCTGTGGTAATACTCCAGTGAAGTCCCGAGAGTCAAATAAATAACCAGAAGATGAACATTCTTCTACCTAAACGTATTTTCTTCTCGGACCTCCAGAAAACATAACAGCACAGAGTTACGGTGTCTTTCAGGCACAGCCAAAATCTTTTAAGTCTGATGTTTGGGGCCATCCTAACAGGCCCAATCTGTTCTGCATGGAATGTCTTCAGGTAATGTCAAAGCTGACCACGTCTTGGGAAGCTGTGGTAGCAGCTCATACACTGAGACCTACATTAGGTGAAAGGCGTGGAAGCTAGACAAGCAAATAGAACTTGTGCAGAGTGAGGTGCCTGAATAAATGTGAGCTGAAATATCCACCTCCCGTGATAACAGCCTAAACTCAAGAGTGTTCAGAAGTTAGGAATGTTATTTCTCAACTTTTTAGACAGCAATCATTCAGCTGCTGTGCTCTGAAAAATAATTTTACAGGAACGCATGGGGACATTCAAGCATTTAACTTCTCTCAGGAATCTTCAGGAAAAAAAATGAAAGTGCTCTCCCTGCAGGTAAATACCCTTTCCTCCTCTTGGCAGAGCCCTGCCTATGTGGCACAGAAGACAAACCAGGACCTCCCAGCATAGGCACTGCTAGCACTGCAGGATCTGCACTGGTAGCACCACATCTAACAGTAGCTCTGCTCATAGTGCACATGCTGGATCATGACCCAAAACTGCTTGACAGCAGCAAAACCTTGTGTGCTCTCCATTATGCTTCCTTTGCTTGAGAAATATAAGTAGGCTAAATTCCAAAATGGTAGTGTGTGTATATGTACATGTACTTTTTATAATGCAGCGCGTTACAAAAAATTACTGTTTTTAAAAAAAGCAGAAAAGTTATTGGCAAATCATGATTCTGAGACTACTGCAGGACTTTTCCAAATTCCTTCCAAGGGCTGTAAGCAGGTGACTGCAGCTCTGTGCTGCTGTGCTTCTCACTAGCACGTGGTATATCGCACAGTATATATTATGCTGCACAAGAGGAACAATTAATCTCTTCCTAAAGACATGTGAGCCTTTTGTGAATGACCTTTCATTAAACTTTAAATTCTAAATTACCAAGGTCACCATTGCTCACAGAAAAGGTAATCTGGGCTAAAAATTATTACACAGAGAAGGACTTTATCTATTTGCACACATACTTAACTGCTCAGTTACTTTTAAGATCTCTTCCAGCAAATTAGTAACTTGAGAGGCTTTTTGAGGATTTTCTTCCTTGAAACAAAAATTTTCCTGAATGCCAGCCTGTCAGAATTGCAGCCTTGGAGATGCTATGGGTAACACAAAACACAAGTTCGGAAATTTCTATAGTCCTGGTAATGTTTTTTGTTTCCTCATTCACGTTTGAGAAGGCACTTCTACATCTAGGCAATCTGATGAAATCTAAGCATGATTCAGATTCAAATAACAGGCCTTCACGACCTTTATAAATTTCCAAGATTATCACCCAAGACTCGAATTAAAATGTACCTGTTGTATTCCCTATCACACCGAGTATTTCAGTATCTCCAGCATTCTGACTAAGTTGTGATGCCTGTTTACAAACAACTGAAATCTCGATGTTTTCACTCCTATTTCAGCGATGCCAAAGAACTCAGAAGCTAGTAACAGCACTTCCCTTAAACACATGCTGAAGTTGGAAAGGTGACGGTGTGTTACCCCATTACAGCTAAGGGGCTCTTAAATTCTACCACTTGCACATCTATGCAGATCTCTTACAGAAATAATGGTGGTGTTTAGACTCCCACCCCCCCATAAGCCATTAAGTGAGTGCAACTTCGAATCTAATCTAGGTCTAAAGTAGGATCCTTTAGTGCACGATCCCGCCTACGTGACAAGCCAGCCTCCAGCACCAGGAGTATCAGATGCTTGCAGCATCCATGACACTTGTAAGCATTCAGTGGTCAGAACACCACTACATATCCTTCAAATGACATGGACCAGTGAAGCTGGAAGGTATCTCCACTGAACCAAGCAGCTGGTATCGCAGCAATCCGCCAGGACACGAGCCCCAGCATGCCCCAGGCGGCACACAGCCGCTAACTCACAACTCTGTGCTGGGTTTGCATTCTGAAAGTCAGCGGCTCTGAATATTGAAATGCAGAAGGGACACAGCAGCTGGAACAACAGCCTCTCAGAAACACTCTGCCCTGCGAAACGCTGGTGTTTGCTTTTAGTTGTGGGGGTTTAGGAGTGAGATCGATCAGACAGCAAGGTGATGAGCACGACAAAACACTAACAGAGCAGCTAGCTGAATAATGAGAGAAGGCAGAGCATTCCTGAACTTAAATCACTAAGGTACCTCACACTCAGAGGTAAAAAGAACCCTCTGCACTTTTTTCTGAAGTATTTAGCAATGCATTATTTCTTCTTGCTACTGTTAAGTCATTAACTAGTCTCTTAGCAAGAAGGCTGCATAATAAAACCAGAGTGTGCTCCGATTTCTGCACTACTGTGTCACTGTACCTGGAGGGTGGCATTACCTTCCTGGTTTTGAATGAGATCAGGTCTGAACCCATTTCAAAAGGAAAAACAAAACAGCCCTTCATTTTGGGTGTATTTACTCTTCATTAAACCCTGTGCTGTGCTTCCAGTTCCCAAAACCGACCTCACATTGTTGACCTTTGGCACTGCGATTCATCGCATTATTCAAAGAACATAACCATCATGTCACATCCACAGAGAGGGTGAAGTTTGTAGGCGCAGCGTGGAAATCACCTTCGCACCACCAGTATCAAGGTGTGCACGAACAACACTTAATTACAAAAGTAATTCACCGGATTTAGGGCTGGGCGTTGCTACGTCCTGAAGACTCACCTCCTTGCTAAAAACCGGGGACAAAATCCAACGTGCGGCCCAGAGCCGGTCATTACAGCAGGCCGCCACCGCGTGACCCCGCGCTCACGCTCCGGCCCCACGGCTTCAGCGCGACGGCAGCTCCTCCGGCGGGAGCCCCGACGGGGAGGGGTCGCGCCACGGCCCGCGGGCGGCTGGCAGCCCCGTCCCGCCGGGAGCCCCGCAGCTGGGAGG
>JAOWBP010050800.1:0-17848 GCA_028571105.1 Tragopan temminckii | reverse complement strand
AAACTGCCAACTGAAAACACTGCTAGCACTCCTTTACTTTCATAGGGAAAATGACATGGGAAAGATAGTACTGTTTCCATTTGCGTTCACAACATTCTAGAAAACAAGGAGCAGACTCGATAGTGATAATTTTAAATAAATTCCCTAATTTAGACATCTAGGTGGATCAATTTATACCATGGAGAACTGGATGTTCCCCATTATGAAGCTTGTCTGGATGAGGAGTGACGTATGCTGCTCACAGCTGTTTCTGAGAGGAATGATGTAAACAGAGATGACATAGATGATACAGAAATGCTGTAACCAGCCACACAGTCAATTAAGATGGCTTTGTTTAACTAGAAATCCCATCATTAAACTTAGATGTTCTGAAACTAGCAAACTCAATGCAAGGCTATCATTGCTGCTTTTTTTAAATGTTTCATCACAGACATCTGCCAGACAGCTGCATAGACTTTCTGTCTGTGCTAATTTACAAAGTATTATTGCTTGCCTTCAGCATACAGAGCAGTCTCCTCTTCATGGCCCAAAACTTATTTTTTGGAAATAATTTCTCCATCTGGTTAAGTTTGTTACTTTTGTTTGATTACATTTGACTTATTTCAGCTTTGGTGTGGGCTTATGTTGTTGATCTTCTCTTGATTTTATAAGGAATCTTTGTAATACACATACTTTCACATAAATTAATGGCACAGCAAGAAACTGAGTCACTGGCTTTGCAGCGCTGCTTGGCTGAAGACAACAGCCTGCAGGATTCTCTCTTGCCCACCAAACTCCCTTCACTTCTGGAGATTAATCTCCTTGAGGTGCTTTAGTATTCCGCTGCTTTTTAAAAATCACTTTGTCCTTTTCTGGAGCTTTACCTGCGAGACTTGGAAGGGCTACCTGGAGGACAGCTCTGCTCAGGGTGGTGGAGCAAGGCCCAAGGGGCCAGACCCATGTCAGCCAGGCCCTGTTTCCCTGCTAACAGTGCCCTCTCCTGGTCCTCTTCTTGTGGCTCGAGAGCCCAGAATGGACTCAGGCGTGCATACTGGTGAAGAAAAGCAGAATTACATCAGTTGCTTATTCTCCCATGTCTTTCCTAGCCTCCACAAACTTCAACGTGCTGAATGGCACCATCAAATCATTGCTCTGGCCCAAAAAGCCAAGGAAGCCGTGCCTCAGAGTTCAGCATTAAGACTAGCCTCGTGAGTTTCCCAGCAGTAGGTGGCTTGGGGCCACGTGAATTGCTGGAGTTTCACTAGCCTGGCAACCAGAGACTTGGGACATAGCTCCTTAGACTACATCTCCTGGTTTTTCATCTGCGGCACTGCTCCTGGCTGCCTGTGTCTTTCATTCCCACCTGCTGACTGGACCTCTCCTAGGCTTATCCATCCACTGCGAATTTCCAACTAATTGCTCTGCCAGGCTGCTGGAACCAAGCTAATCGCAGACCTGTAGCGTGCCCTTCCTGAGCCATGATGGGTTACTGCTGAATTCCCTCCCTTCTCCCCTGAGACCTCTCACAGCCCCAAGTACTCCCCTCCAACTCGTTTCCCCCTTCCCCAGCTCATGTCGTTCTGCCGAGCAGGATCAGGTTGCTTTTGCATTGTGATTCTTGGCATCAGCCCCTCTCAGATTCGTATAGCTGAGCTATGAGCACACCAGCCAGTAGGAACAAAGCACATAAGAGCACATTAAACTAACATTCAGCACGCAAAGCCCAAATAATTTACTATATGCTACCCTGCCTAGTAAAGGGAGTAGTGAAGCTGGCTTACCCTTTTAATTTCCTTTCTCTCACTTTTGTCTATAGAAGTCTATACCATAACTGTTTGAAAAGCATCTGTGTTTACTCTGTAGTCACTCTTAGCCTGTTTGTTTTCATGCAGTATTTCTTGCAGTACACTGTAGCGATCTCCCATGCTTTGCTTGATGCCATCACTAAGCACAGACATCCTACCTGATTCGAATTTTAATTGTAGGAATGTAACTTCTCCCTCTGATTGTGCTCTTACTGAGGTAAACTGATCTCTGTTGTCCTGCTGCCTGACAGCTGTCTCTTTGTAATACTTACAACAAGCAGCATTACAGCAGTACAAAATATAGATCAAGAGCTTTGTATGCTGGTGACCAGGTATCCCTTCACGGATGAAAAATCCTACTGTGACATTCTTTCCATGTCACATATGAACACAATAGAGTTCCAATAAAAATATTAATAACTCAAGAATAAGAAATGTTACAAGACTGCCAGATAATATTAGAAACTCAACAAATCAAACTTAAAGGAAGGTTCAAAAATAGATTATCTGGTTGCTACAGCTGCTTAAATTGACAAAACTTTAAATGCAAAAGCTTGCAATGAACTTCAGACGCATTTAAGAAGTGTATGTACCTGCTACAAATATGCTTGTCTTCTATTCGGAAGGAATGAATTAGAAGAAGCATTATCACTGATAAAACAAAGCAGGCTTTTGCTATATCGTATGTGATAAAGCTGTATGCTTGAAAGCTTATCCAATCTGTTTAACTATGTCATCTGGTCTGGTAAGAGATGCTGCTTCTCCTTGTTGTTAGATCCTTAGATTGTTGTGACTACAGTAATCCCTTAATGCTTCCACAAATTACAACCTTACTTGGGATTCTCCTGAGCAGTTCACAGGCTAGCATGGGATTTATCAATTCTGTGTTGGATAAACAGGTTACTGTAGGCAGATGTTTCCTGCTCTTCACTAAGACACTGGGCCCCTAGTTATGACAGTGCCATTAGATTCAGAGCTAAAAGCCATGTTCACATCTACTCCATTGTGCTGTGTGCTGTGGTTTGTTACTCCGTCTGTTGGACAGACAGCTTGTGGACAATACAAAGTATGAATAAGATAATGTTTTCAAGCTTCATGTCTCATTCGGAGCCAATTACCCTGAACAGATAATCCAATAGAAAATGTATAATTTTCTTAGTAAACAAAAAGTATGTATGCTCCACTGCAGTTCTGTATGGCAATCTTATGACTGAGTTAAGAAGCACAGTGTCTGAAAGCTACTTTTTCCACAGACAAATCAGAATGCTAGTTGACACTGAGTGTATTAGGTAGGAGTCTGTAACATTTCTACTGATTTCATATAGGAAGCAATTCTGAAGTAAATATATCCTGTTATCTGTTAATAAAAGTCAAGTTAATTGGTATACTAGCAAAACGATGTCTTTTTTTCTTGAGTACAGTTGCTTTCTATAGAAACATTCTACAAAGGAAGCTTTGCAGATATTAATCATAAAACAATCTATTGAGGAGTAGCTATGGCACTTAGTTTTCCCACAGTGACACAGCTTTAACTGGGAGCACACCCTGCATGGTGCATTCTGCTAGCTGCCTTCCTAAAGCTGGTGTTTTAGCTTAGAGCTGAGCCTGCTAGGCAGAACTCATTGTGTCGTGAACATGCGTAATAGCAAAGAATGACTGTAGTCGTGTGTGTTTCTTGCAGCTTCGTGACGAGTTAGAAAAGGGCGAGAAGGAAAGCGCAGAGCTGCAAGAGTTTGCCAACGCCATTTTACAGCAGATAGCAGATCACTGCCCTGACATCCTGGAGCAAGTCGTCAATGCACTCGAGGAGTCGTCGTGACCTCGGCCACTAGCCCCGCTGGAGCAGCACGCCAACGGCTGAGCCCAGTCAGTCCAAGGAGCCATGAGAGTGGAGAGGAATGTGAAAGACAGAAAATGGAACAGAAGCTTCTGGTGCACTTTTTGCAAGGAAAACAAAAACAAACAAAAACAAACACCTCTAAAAACTACACGCTCTCTAGGTTCTTCCAGTCTATGATTAATCAATCATGCTTATGTTCATCTTCTCACTGCCTTTCTACTTTAGCATCCAATTCCCCGCTGACTTGTTGATGGTATTGGACTTTTGGATACAGCTAAGCAAAGCTCTTCCGAGTCTCCCGATCAAAGAGGGGATCCACTGAATACAAGAAGTTCTAGTTCTTCATGAGGTTGCAGATGGGTAGCCCTTGCCTTTCATTCATTTATTGCTTTTTTTTTTTTCTCATAAAAGCTGAAAGCCTCTATCTCATAGTGCTAAAAATTAAACTTGAGTATGCTCTGATTATGGCTCACAAATGGCCAGCATCAGCTAGCTAGCTCAGGTCTCACTGCCTGTCTCAATGTTTATTACGTTCTTAAATAACATAGAGATGAAAGGAAGGTTTCCTTATTATGTTCTGTAAGTGACTTAATCTAGCAGCTGGGAAACCAGGTAGGCATGCTGGTACTTTCTGTTTACTTAACGTTAATTTTTATTGTTCACTGATTTGACTCTGAAGTGCTGAGTGGGGCATATTTTCAGATAACAGTTTTTGTCTGTTGGCTCCTCATTTTTTTAGCTGAAGTTGTTCTTCATAGGTCTGTATCACCTAAATTCTTATTTTATAGAAAGATCTCTCCCTTCAAACAGGTGTGGTCAGCAAGTCAGCTCCCAGGTTTAACTTGTATAGTTTGTCCATTGCTAATTCTTCAGGCTGTAGGCTTGTAAACACCAGCTGCCATCAGAATAGTCTTAGGCATTTTGTACATGAGCAAATTGCATCATTTAGCTTAAAAATATAATTTTAAAACTAATTTAGGTAGATTAGCAGCACTGTTCTTACTATAATTATAAATTAATTTATTTGGGGTTAGTTTAGGTTGAAAAGGAATTAGTTTGAGTTCAGAGCAAGAACCTGTTCTTATAAAGAGGAGCGTCTCTGCTGGAGTTAGCACCCAGCTGAGTAGATAGGTATAAAACCACAGCTTTAGCTAAACCAGTGCAATTCTTATATGTATATAAGAGGCCTTCATCTTGCTCCCATCCATCTCTGTTGCTTATTAAAGCCCCTGCTGATAGGTAATACGACCTGAAATAGCAGGTCGGTTTGTCGTGGTAGCAATTCAGAACCCTATTTTATGAGTAGGACTTGGGTGTTCATTCTTGAGCTCTGCATTAAGGAGGACACATTTTTTTTCCTGGCTGCCAACAGTTATATGCATCTGGGGGCATCTGCAGGACAGAACCATTTAACGTGTCCCCATGTACTCCTTAAAGTACCCTTTAGCTTTCTCATATTACTTAAAAAAACAGGGGGAGGGGAAAAGGAGACCAAATAGCAACACAGCAGGCGATGAAATCTTGGTTTTCTGGTCACCAGCTAATTATGAACCCTCTGACTCCTGCAGCCATTGCTGTAACTCTGATTTTACAAGTTCTGGAAACATCAACTGATCGCAGTGTTCATCCATTGTCTGTCTCTCAGTAAACTTCCCATTCAGAGCCTCCCATTCAGAGTTTAATTCCATCTGACTTACTACATTTTGAGCTTAATCACTAAACTGTTACGTTAAATAAAATGTTTCAAACCCTTTCAGAAGAACTGAATTTCCTACATCTTTCAGATTGGTAGCATAACTCACTTGTAGGTCTTCCACACCTTATTTTTACACTTTGAAATGACCGATTGCTTCTAATAGAAAGGAAGTCAGCAAAAGTTTCCATAAGGGAAGATGTACCGTCTTCTTTTCAACCGGTGAAAACTAGGCAAAGCTGAAAACGTATACATCTGTAGATTATATTGGAAACTAACTAATTTGAAATGAATGAATCATACCCTAATTCATTCTACTGTGATGATTCAGAAGAAGCAACTGTATCCATAGCCATGTTGTCTGCTGGGTAGAAATACCTAGGTCTCCAAAGAAGGGATGGCTCTCACCTTCTCCATCTTTTGAACTGACAGTGCTTTACAAATCAGGAAATGTAACTTTAGTTCTCAGTATAGCATTAGCCTGTGTCCAAAGACTTTTGTTTGTTTGTTTGTTTTCTCATGTAAGAGGAGAGTAATGGCAGCCTGAATGTTTGCAAGGGGGAAATACCGGAAGGCGTGTAGACAGTGACTGTACATACCACTGAGCCATGCCTCATACCAGAACCACCCCTTTGGTCCTATTATTTGAGTCAGCACGTTTTGATAGGAGCTGTTGTTTTGAAATCTCTCCTCTTGCTTTTACTTCATCACCCCTAATTACTCACTCAAGGAATTTAATGCTGCCTGTAAAACCATCAGGGCCATCAGCCTAACATCATCACACTGCCACCACCACTCCTGACTATCTCATTAACTTATATGGTCAAATCTCCAGCTGCCCTGGTTCCCTGCTGTAAAACAATCCCTCTTCTGTGAGAAGCTGTGGAATTTCCCTTATCGATGGTTCAAATGACTTCTGCTTGTAAACCTCTTACTGAGATGTCCCTTGATAGTGTTCCTGCTGCAGGGGAAGGGGGAGGGATGGGAGCAAGGGGTGGTCATTTCTGGCTGTTATTTCAATTCCGTTTGTGTGCTGCATTGCCCATACATCACAGGAAAGCTCTGAGTTTCGGCACTGGTTCCTTTGCATCTAACTCAGCTGCCAGCCTGAGGCTGTGTTTCTTGGCTGCAAAGTGCCTCAGCAAAGGCATGTTGCTGTCTGTAGGACCCATGCGTCTGAAACCAGGTGAATCTCACTGTTTATGCATCTCCTGGTGTCATCCTTGAAAGGATTTATCAAGCTTGGCCAGTTTTCATACTGGCCATTTGATCTTTTATCTGCAAGCCACATGCTTGCAGGATTATTGGGCCTTTGCAAGTGTTCTTAACTGCTGTTATCTTCTTGGGCTTCTAGACTTGCAACTTAAACATTGATCTTAGATCTTAGTACTTTCAGGGAGAGAGCAGATCTCAGTTGGGAACAGACTTGATCCAACTTGATCTCCATTGAACTATTTTAAATAATTTCTCTGATCCTGTGTAGATATAGATCTTGTCATGGCAAATAGTTTGAGGAAC
Organism: Tragopan temminckii; assembly: GCA_028571105.1. Classification (NCBI taxonomy): domain Eukaryota; kingdom Metazoa; phylum Chordata; class Aves; order Galliformes; family Phasianidae; genus Tragopan; species Tragopan temminckii. Next base: position 11,013 of record JAOWBP010050800.1, on the reverse strand, counting down.
TGTGTGATCTGGGAGATGCTGCTGGCTGTGATTTAATGCTGAGTGTGGCCAGCAAAAGCTTTTCTTCTTGTTTATAAGGAGTGCCACAATGTGGGCCTTGGGGTAATCAATGGATTTGGTGATCATTACCCATCAAGATACCACCCATCAGGCACATGGCAGAAAATTCATACAAGTGTACTTGCCGTGATGCTCATCCAATTGTCTAACCCTCTCCAATTCCTCTGATATCTTACATCCAGGTTTCAGCAGCTAGGAAGATGCAGTTTCCTTGTGCAACAGTTCCACAGTACAGCAGTTCTGGGAAATTCTGAGGCCCCTCCTGCCTCCTGGCCTCCTGTCCAGAGCCCAGTGAGCCTGGGGAAACTTACTTGTTCTTCTTTTTAATGAAGTTCCATTTGCTGTGGGAGTTGTAAAAGTCTTGATTGCTTTGTTTTTTTTTTTTTTTCTTCCAATCTGTCATTTGTAGAGAAACTGGTAGATGTAAGGACCTGAGGATCCACCTGTAGAAAATTAAATAGATAATTTTTTTGCTAGGTTTGAGCTGAAAAATAGCTCAAGCCTGTAGTCCAGGTATAGTGTAAAAGCTGACATCCCAACCATGCTTGCTGATGATATCCATGAGTCCAAGTACATATTTTCCTCTGAATCAAGCCTCATTTAAAACACTAAAAGGACATTACAACACTAGAGTTGCAGTGTGAGAACATTAGCACTATTTGCAATTGGAAGAAGATTTGGCTGGAGCGCTCCCAAACAAAACTCTAAGCTTCTGCTATTATTTCTCACTTTGACTGCCTTTAACCAGCTTTCCCTCTAGAAAATGCCAAACTCTCTTTGGAGCATCCAGTTTTTGCCAAGTCCAGTGGATGGAAGGCGAAGGTCGTGCAATGCACGAACTGTATGTGCTGTTTCCAGTTGCGCTGCTGGAATATACCTTCTCTATCAGATTTGCTGGTACTTTGTGGGTCTCAGTATTTTATACAAGGGAGCACTGATGTCATAGTTCTTATACGCATAACCCTGTTTTCTGAACCAAAGGGGCTCCTATTTTTGTTTGTCCTCTAATTCCCACCCATTCTGCTGCTACAGTTCATTTTGTTGGGAAATTTCTACAACTGATAACAGGTTAACAGGGTTGAGTCCCCACTCCTGGACTAGTTGCCAATCTTTGCCACTGAAAGGCTCTTTATGAAGGATGAGGAGAGCCATGCACTGATATCATTGCAAAAAAATAATTCACTACGTAAGTCACACACACGCATCTCTCAATGACACCGATAAAATAAAAAGGGAAATAGTACAATCAAGGCATCTGATGTTAAAAGCTCTATTCAGCTCAACGTCTGCACTGAAACGAGGAAATGGGGAGGAAGCAGAAGGCAATGGATAACTAACACTGCCCCAGTGAAGCTGGTGGGGTGGAAGGGTCAGGCAGAAGGTGTCCGGCACTGCTGGCGAGAGCACCCTGCCAATCAGTCTCGTCAGCATGGCATAGAGAATGAATGTTGGGGGGGATTTTTAAGCAAAATTATGTTTTTAATTGTTTCTTCCGCATAAATGGAAGGAACCTTATACAACGGCAAATCCTTCTGAACAAAATGGCTGTGTCCACTGACTTTTTTAAAAAGAAAAACTGTTTCAAAACTTTTTAGTGTCAAAAGCATAAACACAGAAATCCTGACTTTTTCCAGTGTGTGTGGTGAGTGCTGTAACCCTGTCATCAGTATCTCTCCTGACTTTTTCAGGGGCGTTTTTTCCTGTTTTGTTTTCTGCTTGTTGATATTGTCTGTGTGGTCCTAAGGCTGGGGCAGTTACCAACAATGTGTGTCTGTTGTCGGATTAAAAAAAGATAGTAGTAGAACTGAAAAAGATGTGTTTTAAAAATATATAAAAAATAAATTTCATCAAAAGGAATTCAAGTAATTCAACAAAGCCATGACTCCTCCTCTCAGAACTGTACGGAAAAGGATTTGTGGGCTTATAATTATAACCAGTTGCCCTTCACAGGCTTTTGAGGTCCAGGAGGCTTGGCCTCTTTGGAAATGTTATGAACTATGTGTTGTAAATTCCTGCTTTCCCACTTTTAGACTGTACGTGCCTCATGTAGTACAGAAATGGGCAGAAAGAAAGGGGATTTTGGAGATCGGTCTTTTCTGGTATCATCAGGTGTCCCCTACAATGTGAACCATTGATGTAAATGGACCAGATTGTTTGGCCAACATGCAAGAGCCACGTGGAAATGTAGTTTGGCTGTAGGCATGTGGGTCCATTTTCAGAGCTGCTTAGAAGGAACAATGTGAGGATAAACTGGCATGTAATATTTAAAAAAAGCCCACACATTTTGCTTGACCTGGGATACTAGGTGAAGAACATCATTAAATGAATGTATTTTTTCTTTCAAAGTTAATTAGCATGTGCTATTTATCCTCATTTTGCACTTCCTGTATGGATCTTAATGAAGTAAATCAATTTTGCTTTTATATGCGCCTTGGTTTCTCGGTGCTTTGGTGGGTTTGTTGCTCAAAACATTATTTTTTCAATTTGGGCTGACAAAAAAAAAAAAAAAAAGGATCTCTTCATCAGTCGTATGTAATCTCTTTTATTATAAAACGTGGTCAACTAAAATCCAAATCTGAAGCTAAATTGTACAAGTAGGCATCTTTCCTTCGATCTCCGTGGGCACAGTCAGGCCTCAGTCCCTGTGAGATACAGGCTGCCCTCAGCCCTCAGCAGCATGTGGGAGCAGCCTGGCTCAAGGCGCCTGCACCGGGCCCATCCTGAAATGCTTATTACAGTACATCTGGGGAAGTTCTGGTGGCAAATGCCTTTATCTGTTCAGATTCTGAAGGAGGATGAAAAATGGGACCATGAACGGGGAAATAACTTCTGTGCTAGTCTAACGTGCTGCCCCGAGCTCACTAGAATAGCACACTGCTGTTTTCCTCTAAGTCAGTACATAATGAGGGCCCCACTCCAGGTTCTGGCTCACCAAGTGTTTGGGGGGCAATCCAGAGGATTGCCCTAAGGGTTAAAAAAACCGCTGTGGGATGGGCTACTCCATCCTCTCTGCAGACATGGATCCCTCATTTGCTTTGGAAGAGATGTGTTGCACTTTAGTGGAGGGGGAGACAGGCTTTGGGTATGGGATCTGGTGTACTTGGATTCCTTTTGGAAATAGCAGCGGGAGACATTGATGTCCGTGATGCAAGTGCGCACGCTGCCTTCAACTTGTATGTGTTTTATTGCTGGAGTCATGTTACTGACAGGATAATGAAACTGCAAAGAAAATGTGTTATATTCAACTTTGCCTTGATAATATAAACACTTTGTTCATTTTTTTTTTCTTCTTTTTTTATTCACAGACTAAGTTCATCAGGAAATTATAAAATTATTTAAAAATTCTGTGCTGTTGTCTTCATTTTCAGTGAATCCCGGTGTGTCTCTCCCAGTGCCCTCACTGCACACGATCAAGTCAGAGGACCAGGCGGCTGCATGGGGGTTCTTTGAGACCAGGCTTGGGGTCAGACCCACTGCCCCTCCATTCCTTCTGGGGCTGCCCTGTGACCCTGGCAGGGTGGGTGGGCACAGGTCAAGTTGCTGCAAGATGAATGTGAGCGAGCACTGTGTAGGGGTGTCCCCCGTGCCCTGGGATCACACCAGCTAAGTGGAGATGAAGCAACTGTGTTTACGGTGAACTGTTCCTTTTGTCTCTTTCTCACCTGTTTTCCAAATAAACACGACCCCAAGGTTGCTAACGAGTGATTGAATCCCAGATACGCATTCAGCGTTGAGCCTATTTCAGGATCAAGTCATATGGACTTGGAAAGACTTGAGGTGCAAAGGCCAGCAAGGCTGCCTTACACAGCGTGCTGTCCGTGAGTTCTGAACACAAGTCCTGTCCCCGTAGCACCATCAGACACTGCAGGGCTGCAGCTTGTCACCAGGGGTGGCCTGTACCCCTGCAGCGCTGGAGGAAACGGGTTCAACCCGGTGTTCTGCTTCCAGCTGCATTTTGAGGACGCAGGAGATCGCCTGAGTAATGTCACTATAAAATCTCATTTTTCTCGCATTTCTTAACTGCTCTAAAAGAGAATAGCGTTGCAAAACCAGGTCCCAGTGGTAGAACAATGTCCATTTTAAATGCACTCCACCAGATTCTCTGCAGCTATCCCAAAGCCCTGGGAGATGAATTCCCCACATCAGGACAATTTCTAATGAATTTCACTTGTAAAGCCTCTCTGTTTCTTCCCTCTTTTGTCTGTCCACACAGCAGATTTTTCTCTGGGATGTTCTGCTGGCCACGTCCCTTCTGCTCACTGTAGATTTATCATTTTGAGGGGCTCTTCAGACCCCAGCTAACTGCTTCTGTGGGGATGACCTCATACACTACAGCAAAAAGCCCCCTGGTCTCAGGGCCTGCAGAGTCCCTTCCCTCTGCTAATTGGATCTCTATCACTTGGTCTTCAATCAAACGCGTAAAGCTGCATGTGGAAAAAGGATACACAGGGATTAAGGGTCTCCGGAGCTTTGAGAGGAAGAACCCATTGGCCTTTCGGTGCCTAGTCTGCTTTGTGTTCGGGTGAACGTCTGGGCAGGAAGGGCCTTCATGATTCCAATCAGGCCAGGGTGTGCCTGACTTACAGGGGAGCCCAGATGAGCTGAATGAAACCACATGCCACATAAATTTAACTGATTGTTGTAAAATGATGGGCTGGCGAGTGGTCCCAGTGTCCCATCCCAGGACAAGCATGGGGCAAGGAGGTGTGGGCAGCAGGGTTGTGGGCCTGCAGGGCTCGGCTGGGCCCAGCTGCTCGGCAAGCTGCTTGCCGTGTCCCCGCAGGCGGGCTCCTGTTTGGGATGGCCCCTAACAATAATGCTGTTTGTGCCACAGAGCAAAGATGCCAAATCCCTTTTGTGCATTTGTGCTTCAGGTTACATTTCATGGGTTGTGCAGTAAAACGCAACAAGGCATCTAAATAAAATTGTCTGTGTTGACCGCTGTTAGCAAGACAAAAAACAGGCGAGGCCACAGTGGAGATGGAAAATGATCAGCCCTGTGATCAAACACACGCAGAATGTTTTACAGTGTTTTCCTCTCTCACTTGGTGTGCATTGCAAAGGTGGGTTAGAGTGCAAGGGGCCTCACAGAGCAGCCTCACATCCCCATGCATCTTCCTGAGGAGTGTGACACTTGCCCCTGTCTCATCTCTAAATTAAACCAGTCAGGGAAATTGCTGAAACCACCTCAGAGAGCCACTGGGAAGAGCAATCAATGTGTTTTGGAGCTCCTGTTTCCAACAGCATTTGTGCTGCCCTGGTTCATTTTGCTTATGCAGATTGATGCTATAGGGACACATCAGCTGCACTGTGCATGTGCAGGATTACCCAAAACAGTCATTGCAAACTAATTGCCTGAGCTAATGAGGTGATCTGCATTTGGCTAGTGATCTTTAGGCTAGGGCTTTGAGATATCGAGTAGACGCTCTTCTCACTGGGCTTCAGGATGTTTAAAAATCGTGGGCCAATGGCCAAAATCTGCCCTTTTGCTGTTTCAAAAGGCCCTAAAACTAAAAAATGGGAGCACACCTCAAGAAAGCAAATGCATTGTAGCTGCACATAATAAACACAACTGTTAAAAAAAAATTCCTTGTCAAGCAGATAGAGCCAAACATCTTCTGAATACAATGATGATCCATCTGACCAGTGAGCCAGCTGGGCCCTGCAAGGCTGTAGCAGCAGAGCTACAGACAGTGGTTCTGGGGCTTTAAATCTGGGTGCTTCTAAGTGTGTAATCAATCACATTTGCCAAAACATTACAATTGCAAACACCAGGACAGTCCTGGATGAGTCACCAAGAAGTTAAATATTAGGCCCAGGATCTGCAGACCTTTCGTGTGTCACTCCATTCGTGGGAACTCAGCTCCCGAAATGTCTGCAGATGCAAACCTTGTGACACAGCAAGTTACGTCACTTGGTTTCCTTCTGTGTTGGGAAAAAAGAAGGGCTGCTGACCCAGCTTGGAGCCCCTCCTAAAAAGATTTTTGTTCAGCTGGAGTAAACCCTTCATTTTCTGTAATGGCTCACCGTTTGGAGAACCACAAGCCTTGGAATGTATATGAACGCTCTTAAACTCTGTTATATAACACATGGAAACTGTCTTTAGCTTCAGACAATGCATCATCTGTAGCCCAACACACTGACACATGTGTGCGTGTATCTCTGTGCATCTGTGTACATCTGTGCAAAAGAATATGTATGTATATACATACAGCTGCACACCGGAAATCATGCTTAAAGGATATTAAGCTTGCAATGCCAAAGGTCTGGAAATTAGAAAGTACATGACTCCATGCCTGATGGGTCTATGATGCAATTTTTGGTTATGCATTTACACAACCAAATTTCAAAGAATGATAGAATCATTTGAGTTGGAAGGGACTCTAAAAGGCCATCTGGTCCAACCCCCCTGCAGTGAACAGGGACACCCACAGCTAGATCAGGTTGCTCAGAGTTCCATCCAGCCTGACTTTGAGTGTCTCTAGAGATGAGGCATCCATCCATTTTTCTTCTGGACTTTCCTTCATTATATGTGCAGGATGAACTGATTTTTTCAAACCAGCAATTACATAAGCCTCAGCACTGAGGTTATCTGTGCTTTTCCCAAGGCCACCAGTTCTGCACTGCAAGCCTCTCATTACTTTGATTCTGTAAATTGTCCCTCATATCAGTGACCTACGATACCAAGAGGCTGCCCCTATAAAGAATTGCCTCAGAGAAAGAATTGCCATATTTTTCAGGAGACGTAAATTCAAATCTACTTTGTCTTGAGTCTTAAATGAATCAGATCCTGACATTTGGGAAGACCCAGACTTCAAATTCCACAGCTCACAAGTGTCTAGAGCATATAAAAATATATCAACCAGATCCAGAGCTGAAATGGGGATCAGCTCTCTGTTTCTTTGTTTAGGTCAATGAGAAAAATCTTTCTATTCTGGGGCTATATGCATCAAGCACCTACTTGGGTGCTTTGCACAGCTTAGCTTTGTAAGTATAAAAATGTGATCCAATTCCCTTTAGCCACACACCTGTACATACCCAAGCCTTCAGCCTGTGTTGGCACTTGTCTCCTGTTCTTGGCTGAGCTGTCTGACTCTCCTCCACCAAACAGGTGCCAGGGATGTGTAAGGCCACAAAGCCCCCACAGCTCAGCAGTTCACAATGTAAGCACCCCTGATCCTACCCCACACCTGGGCTGAGGGCAGCCTACACATGGGCACCTCCCTACGCGGGTCTTTGAACCTGAACTGCCCCCACCTGGTTTCTATTACCAGAACCCACCTATAGGAGGTAACTCATCTGAGGCTGTGAGGAAGCTAAAGACTTAGCAGGGCAGGGGGGGAGATCCATTTTGATGTTAACGTGGAGGAGTAGTGATGGTCTTCCTCTGCTCTTCCTGTCTCTGGTGGTGATTGTTAAAGTTTGAGCAAAGGTGTGACTATCAAGGATATTCTGAATTACTGCTCCTGAACTCAGGGGTACACACCCCTTATTGCAGCCAAGGAGCACAGTGTGGCTTCAGGGCTGTCTGCTGTCCAAGTTGCAGCTGTGTGAAGTGCAGCCAGGCCATGGCAACGCCTACCCTGGCCAGCATACCATTTGCAGGAGGGCATTTTGTGCATCACTTACCGTGGAACAGATCAAACACACAAGCTCAAGAACACTGTTGCTCCACCATGGCCGGGCAGCCTGCAGCCTAGGCATTTCCAGCAGTCACTTGATATTAGATATGAAACCCTCCCTAAATCACTTCCAGCAGCAGATCCCGCTCTATTCTTAGGAAATAGCATTGTGTTGGATTATTGTGAGTGGGGATGAATGCAAGGCTTTGGCCAAAGCGTGCCACTTGTGCCTGGCTCTGCCTGTCCTGGGCAGTGCACAGCTGGGGCAGACCATCTTCCTTAGAGGCTGGTGTTCAGCAGAAGATAGGAATCTCCCACTGAAGATGGCAGTGAGATTGCTTGGCCCTCCTTTACCTTCCTTCTTTGTTGTTGTTGCTGCTTTTTTGTTTAATGCTTTCTAGTAGCCTGCAGCTGAGGTGGTAGCAGAGGAATTAACGGGCCTGTGTGCAGCTTGGCCCCATTCCCAAGATGTCCTTTTTGTCCATGGTGAATACTCATGTTTTTGCAATCTTAGGGCTCCCAGAAGAGTAAAATGGACAAGAATAAGTGAGGAGTCATGCTGCTATTTTGATTCTCTGAATAGGAGTAGGCCTTACAACAGAGAAACGTATGGACAAACGGGAATTTCAACTGAGGATGATATACAGCCATGGCAAGACCTTCCTGCTTGGAAGCTAACTCACTTCCAGTTTTTCAGTACTGTCAGCTTTCAGCACATCTCAGAAAACAGTGCCTATTTTTTTTACCTTATGCTTAACAGTTCTGGATTTCAGTAAGGTGGTTTTGCTGGCTACTTTTGTTGGCCAACAAAGTTATCATCAGATGGATGCGGCAAACGGAGGAGCTGCAGGCCAGAGCAAGGGGTGTTGCTGGTCCTCAAGACGGGAACTGAACTGCTCTGCCCACTCTGGCTTCTGCATGCTTTGGGATTGCTTCCTGTCATCCAGTGCTGTGAGGTCACCAGTGCTTTTTGCAATGATTTGAGGCTGAGCTGGGCACAGTGACTTCAAGGTGGCGGTAGAAGGCTGCTCTGGGCCCTTATGGCTGGAGACTTTCATTTGATCCCACTGTGAAGCGATGACTCCTGAAAACAACAGCGGCAGCACAATTATTTATGTTCAGCTGTCAGAAGAGTAGATCAAAGCTATCTATAGAGCTGCAGACAACATCACCGCGGATGACCCAGAGGCTCCCTTTGTGTGAGGTGACAGACTGGAGCATGACTTCATTGGGAAACCAGTCTAGGGCCCACACAGCAAAGTCATCCCAGCTAACGCTGACCCAGAGCTTTTCTTTGCGTTTGCTTACAGCTGAGCAGCAACAGGGGTTAGGGAGGATGACGCCGACTTTCCCTGTTTTTGTTTTTCTGGTAGGAGACCTTGTTCAGCACAACAATATCGCTTGTGCTCATCATTACGTGTGCAGCCTTCAGATGCTATCTCAGCAAGTTCAGACGTGATGGAGACCTTTGAGCTGCGTGGCTGCGGGGTGTGTTGCAGCCCGGTGTTGTGTGGGATCATTTTGGAACCCCGTGGCCATGTGAGGAGTCAGGGTGGCAGCAATGGCTTCTTGCCCAGCTCAGAGCCAGACCTGAAGCTCTTCCTGCTGCTCAGGTGTCTCAAAGCACATCCTCACTGAAGTGCTGACACTGTCAAATGCCAACAGGGAAGAACCAAGGAACTTTAAGAAAAGGTAAAGGGCAGACTGACAGAAGGAGAAATAAAAGCTCATCTCCTCCCTTGTCCTCACTGGGACTCTGTCCACACCACCATGTGCAGCTCAGTTCAGCAGCTCAGTCCGATAAAAAGGGCAAGAGAAGCCTGCAGGTTTAGCTGCCATGTGCAGGTTCCTGTAGCTCAATGACAATGAATGATGTGGTCACCCCTAATGCACAACTATATGTATTCCATAAGCACCAGCAGAGATAGGTCTGGGCCCTTTGCACCGAACAGCTCACTCATTTTCTGCAGATCTCTATGCACAAGTTATTCACACTTCTACAGAATGGTTTATAGACTAACCACATCCTGAAGGTGTTAAACGAGACATTATAATCTTTCATGACATTTGGTTCTTCAAATCACAGCTCCTGAAGTCCTGCAATGGAAAGAACATTTGCACTTTTGTATACTTGCATGTAGAAAAAAAGAATGCCAGCTCTCACTGCTGGAAAGAAGTGAAGAAAAATGAAGCTTCAGTGAACTGGAAAGCCTCAGAAAAAAAAACGAAATGGTCTAAACAAAAAGCCAAAAGCCTCCTGAGTGAAAACAAGGCCTTGTGCGTGAGAGCAAATATCATGTTTGGGGGCATGAATCATGGAGTTTGGGGATTTTTTTCTTTGCAGGTGTGTGTGATTACAGTCCCAGGATCTGCTGAAGCATTTAGTGAGTTTTGGCTTAACTTTTAGATGCCATGACCAGTGTCAAGCAGTGGGCGTTTTGTGTATCCTGGAGGAGTCATATCTCAAGCAGCAAACTCAGCCGTGACTTCTTAAGGAAGTTGACCAGAGAGAATACAGAGCACAAAAGCAATATAACTTAAACCAAACAGGGCAACTCTGTCCTTGATTTTACCCTCACAAGCATATGCAATCTGATCTAAAACTTATTGGCTTATATGCCTATCGCTCCTTATGTGCATAAACACACACACGGGTACCTTCTCCTTACTGATCCCTTGAAGTGTGCCAAAGGAACAGCAGTATCTGTGTGCAGCCCTTTGTCTGATGGCTCAGCTCTCAGGCCATGTTCAACACAATATCTGAGTGTCTATGAAAAGAACCATTATCCACTACGTGGTATCTTCCCCTTTCGTGTCTTGTGGCTGTGCTGGTGCTTCAGTTATTATAATTTCCTTCTCTGCCTATTTTATGTGCTTTAATGCTGGTATTTGTATAAACCCATATATTACCCATGCTAAATATGTTTGTTTAAAAGCCACAATGTCTAAGAACTGTATTTATATTCCCTTTGGGCTTGCACTGTGAAGGTGAGTCTACTAACCAAAGAGATTTGTCATCAAAGGATGCTCTGCAGCCAACAAAACATGATGGCTTTCACACAAAGGCTTTATTGTCATTCAGTTTGCGAGCAGCAAAGCCAGCATCCATGGAGGCCATCCCAAACCTGACTTAAGCTCTGTAGTTCTTCTCTGGGCTCTGTGGGACCCAGAAGTAAATCACAGAATAATATCATGTAATCACAAAGGTTGGAAAAGACCTCTAAGACCATCTAGTCCTGCTGACCCATCACCACCATGTTCACTAACTCATGTCCCTCAGTGTCATATCTATCCTTTTCTTGACCACCTCAAGGGACAGTGACTCCACCAC
>JAOWBP010050799.1:3197-17862 GCA_028571105.1 Tragopan temminckii | reverse complement strand
AGTAAGCAGGAGATATGAGGAAAAAGGACAGGACCATTCACAAAATGAGCCTTTTTGCTCTTGAGGGAGGCAGAGACAGGGAAAACAGCTGCTCCCATCTAAGGGAATATGGTTCTGTTGTCACAATCCTGGATAGTGAGACTAAGAGCTGTGGTAGGAGAGCAACACCCTGCAAATGGAGCTCAACAGAGCATGCGAACTGATAGCACAGCAGCTCACCTCAATGGCTTGTGTGTATTGCTCCAGTCTGTCATCTATCTTTGACACAGGCAGGGGAGGCTGGGACTTCTTTATGCTGTTACTGGAGACAAGAGAAAAAGGATAAGGAAACATCCTGAAGCTTCAGGCAGATGGGAGAGCTTCAAGAGCTTGAAGCAAAGGACCCCCTTCACCCTGATCCCACAGCAACCCTGGAGATACCTTTTCTTTATTGAACGGTTCAGAGACTCAGTTCTGTCTGTGATCTGAAGTGGAAGAGAAAAGACAGATATTACTTATCTCTGTGGACCTCATATGGATTATATAGGTCACCTTGGCTGATCATACTGCAGCCATTCCTTCCCACCTCTCCCTCAAACAGATGCAGGGCTCAAATGCCTCAATCTTGTATTTACACGATGCTCAGAGAGACAGTGAGCATCCTATTTCCTTCTCTTTCCCAAGGCAGACTTGAAGAACTCCAACCAGAAGAACCAGGACACAGCAACAGACCAATCACTTTTGAGTACAAAGCAGCAGCACACAGCTTGACTAATAGTTGAGACAACCCTGCTCAAAGACCATGTATCTTTCTCAGACACTTGGTTTTCTTGCCAAACAAGAGAGAAAGTGAAAAGCATAGAAAGATGGAGGGAAACTAGAAGCAGTGCCAACAACTGCTACAGCAATGGAGCCAAGCACAAGAGCAGCACAGCCATGAGTTATGCTGGCTTATCCATAGCCACGCAGACAGGCAATTTAGCATGTGGAGCCACCTGCAAAGCAACTCTTCAGGTCAAGGCTTCAGGGAAGAGGGCATTGCAGAAGAGTCTCCTGTGTAATAACTCTTTGACCAAGGCAGGAAGGCAAGCAACCACTTCAGGCACTGAATAAAGAAGGAGAGTGAAGCATTGCTAAACCTCTCAGTTTTTTGGTTTTTTTTTGTGCCCCAGAAAGCAAGAAAACAGATATATGAACACTTTCAAATCAAAAGGTAGCTCCCACAGGGACAAGTTGTAGCAACCAAGTGACAAGGATCCTCCCTCTGTATACCACTGCCTGTAGCATGGGAAGCATCACCTTCCCAGTTGCAGACAAACAGCAGTGCTAAGTGCTCACTTTAGGGTGCTTTCAGAATGCTAGTGCTAAATTTTAACTAAGGAGAGGACAAAACATCGTCATAGGAAGGACATGCTTAACAGCTGTGCCAAAATCTCATGGCCCACTAAAGAACAGCACCATCATCAATTAGTAGCACAGTCCTTGATAATAGAGATGCACCATTTTACGAGGTTCCAGCACAACAGCAAAACAGATCCCATCAGTCAAAAGTTTCTTGCAGGTAGGCTGTCAGCTCAGCATTGGAGGAGTTGGTGCTTGCCTCCAAGCCAGGACTTCAGAGATTGGGCTGCCCACTCTTGCAGCAAGAGCTGTGTTTCTCTGTTTCAAAGCACACTCTGAAGGCCAGAAGAACTCACACAAGTTCACTCAGTCAACCCCAGAACTCAACTCATAAAAGCCCAAGACAAAATGGGACTGGTACAAGGCTTTCCCTCTACTCCTTCCATCCCTTGGAAAGATCCCAAGCTCATTTTTCCTGAATGGCTTAGCTTTCAGCTTCACATATGGGTGACCTCTGACATCACCGTTACATGAAAACAAATAAACAAACAAAGCCACAGCAACTGGATTTCTGAACTTTCCCCTGGGCTAATCCTAGCAACAGCAGTTAAGCTCAGGTCAGGAAGCTGTGTGTGCTTTGGAGTAGCAACAACAAGAATTTCAGTGCATAAAAGGTGCTAGGAGAGTTTATTGTATTTCCCCACTCTTTGAAACCGCTTTGGTCACCGCCAGTGACATTAGCACTGGGTCTGCATCCAGAACCACCCTTTCTTCCCTCTTTTTATTTGATTTTAAAGGTCTTCTCCATAAACAAGATTCTGGCTGTCATAGACATCTTCCTCTTAATTTCTATTTACTGTTGCAAGAGGAAGTGCTTATACAATCCTCCCTGCACAGGAAACATTGACTAAGAAACAAGCAGCATAGATCTGAATGGAAAAAAAAAAAAGATAACATCAACAGCAGATTAATAAGCTACAAATTACCCAGAGTCCTCATAATTTCCCTCTATGCAATTATCAAGGAGCCCAGGGCTTACAGAGACAAAAGACAATTGCTACACAAAGCACTTAGGTGTGTCTATTGTATGCAAAAGCACGTGCGCTGATTGAAGGATTTGAGCAAAGCGCAACTGAGGTCACATGGAGCAATTCAAGTGGAGGTTTTACAATAGCCTCTATTCACACAGATGGAATTAGGGGAGGCCAAAACGTTTCAGAGATAGAGTCTCACTTTAAAAAGAAGGGTAAACAGTACTTTGTTTTATGCTGAAATAGGGAAAAACCCATGTTACCATAAGCTCAGGGTCACCTCCCCTTGCCACAAACCTTGGTGGAGCACACTGCAGTGTGGTCTGAGCACGGCTCCTCCTCATCCAGGCTGGTGGGACTTGGTGCCCTCGGGCGTTTTTCTGGGGTTTCTTCTTCTTCGTTTCTCCTTCTCTTCTTCTCCTGAGTGCAAAAAAACAAGCCAGGAAGCGAGACTGGTCACAATGCTTGGGATTCAACAAAATTGATTTTCAAAGCAAGGCAAGATTCAACAGTGCAGTCAAGCCAAAGGTGTGACAAAGGCTAAGGAGAGCAAAATAAGCTTTAAATTCAGATTTGAGTGCTCCTGAAGATATACTCACCGTTAACAAAACCACAGGAGAAACAGTAGCACTATCCATCCGAGCATTGAGTGGGTATGACTAACATAGTCCAAACTCTGAGAGCAGACACACACTCTCACAATAGGGAAGAGGTTGCATCAGTAAGCCCAGAAAGGTACTTAGACACAAGCGGCACCATCCCCATGTTATGCCATGGCAGCACAGCCACATGGGCTCAACACTCAGCAGCAGGGAATGAGCACTGACCCCAGAGGCCATGGGGTCTTCTTGGGAGTCCTCCAAAAGCCACCAGGACACTGTCCCGGGCACACTGCTCAAGCAGGAGTTGGGCTTGAGGGACCTTCCCATCTCAACCATTCTGTGATTCTGTATGCAGCCCAGTTGAAGATGTAAATAGCCCAGCTCCTCCTGATCTCACCTCCTGCTTGACTCTTTCTTCCTCCTCCTCATGCTCCTCTGGGACATGTTCTTCCTCCTGGCACAGCCTCTCTTCCTCCCTAACAACCACATTCTCCTCCTGGACCTCCTCCGGGCCCTCCTGGTCCAGCTGAATCTGCTCCAGTTTGACTTCTGCTTCCCTCACACTGCTGTCCTCTTCTTCGTACGACTGTTGTGGAGATCTGGAGGTGGGGGAGAGAAGTCAAAGAACAAAACCATTTTGTTATGAGCCTAGATACACCATTGGGTGTCTTCCCAGGTAATGGTACAGTATCATTAAGGTCAGAAAAGACCAATAAAATCATCTAGACCAGTCCCAATCCATCCCCACTGACCACATCCCTCAGTGCCACATCTCCGCAGTTCTCAAACAACCCCAGAGATGGTGACTCCACCACCTCCCTGGGCAGCCTACTCCAGTGCATGACCACTCTTTCTGAGAAGCGATTATTCCTAACACCCAACCTGAACTTCTTCTGGCACAACTTAAGGTCATTCCCTTTCATCTTACCACTGTTCACTGGGAGAAGAGGCCAACCCCAACCTTTCAACAACCTCCTTTTCAGATTGTTGTAGAGAGTGATAAGGTCTCCTCTGAGCCTCCTCTTCTCCAGAGGAAACAGTCCCATTTCCCTCAGCTGTTCCCCATCAGAATTGTGCTCCAGATCATTCACAGCTTTATTGCCCTTCTCTAGATGCGCTCCAGGGCCTCGATGACTTTCTTGTAGCGAGGGGCCCAAAACTGAATACAGTTAGGTATCTATGTGTGTATTATGCGTATCTACATCTTTCTCCAAACCTCAGTATTGCCACTTGAATGAATGACACCTCTGCTTTACCAAATCAGTCCCAAAGCAACCAGATCTTAACAGAAAAGCTAGAGAGGAGCTTTCACAAGAAGGTTCCTACATGCCCCAGAGGCTGTAGAGAGAAGACTCACCTGCACACACTTAAGAAATCAGCTTTACAAAAGCAGAGCAGCTCATGCCTTTGGGAACAGTCAGTGAGAGCACTTAACCCAGAGTCCTCAGTGGCTCAGAGATACACCCTGGGATGTTATTACCATCTTACAGTCTCAGATGGAGAACAGTTTTCTCCTCCCATCTGTTTCTTAGAGAACTGCCTGTGTTGCAGCAGCAAGGCAAGAGCTGGTTAACAGAGCAGAGGGCTGACTCACTTCTCCTGCCTCAGCAGCCAGCACCAAACATGATAGAAAGTTCAGGCTATGCTTTTCCACCCACCCCTTTGCAGCAGGGAAGGCAGCTCACAGGACAGCCACCTTCCAGACCTCCTCACTGACCACACTGGAAAAAAGGCTGATGCATACACTGGCTCACTGGGCTTGTTACTAATCATCCTCCCACAACAGCACAGTCACCACCAACAAACAAACTCCAAAGGGCTCATGGCCCAGGTGACTTTTTTTCTTCTAACTGGGATGCCTCAATCAGCAATGCCTCCAGCTAAAGAGAAAGCTCACAATAAAGATCTAAGTCAGTAGATGTGATGTAGTCTATAGGATGCCTTTGGCACTCATGCTCATTTAAGAGGAAAAGGGATTTGGGAAACCCTGCCCACAGCACCACTTGTCCCAGCATGAGACATTGCTTATCAGATAACTCCTACCTGCACTTGCACTCCAAGCTTGTCCTCTGTGAGCCAGGAGGAAGGGTAAAGCTGCTGAACAGACTTTATAAAGCACAACCACCAACTGGGGAGCCTACCTTTTGCAAAACCACACTTCCAGGAAACTTAGAGGATCTCAGCCCCTCCAGACGAGAGCAGCGGCCTCTCCCTAGGGCCTCTTTGCAAGGAGGGAGGGAGGGAGGAGGCTGCAGAAAAGCAGCTGGGGCTGATTGCTAATTGCTCCCACAGCTGTGATAATCAGCACTGCCGTGAGCTGCTCCAGCAGCCCTCCTGGGGCTGAGGCTGGGAAGGTACAGCTTGCGGTGATTGCATCAAGGAAGAAGCAAGATCTATTTACTTGCTCAGAAGTAAATATTAATCTTATGCATTTTTCTCAATCCCTTGTGTAAAGAAGGGATTGTGTCATTGCAGAACAAAGCTCCCTATAAAATTGGGTTGCTGGGAGAACTGAGTCACAGTGTTCATGTGTAGATATGTGGTCTCCAGAGCAGGAGATGGGGCAAGAGTTTCACTCATCTCAGTGAGAGGAGAGAGCGGAAGATGGATCTGGTCCTCAGCCTGGTCAGGGACACAGACACCCCTCACCACTGTTTTCTACTGCTGAAAGAATTGCTGAGCACAAGGTGGGCTGGGGCCATAACATCCACCATGCTGACATGAGCCAGGAAGCAGCAGTAACGTAGAACAGCTTTTTTTTTTTGCTGTTTTTTTTTTTCAGCTGCCTGGATTATGTTAGGGGCTGATTTGGCCCATGCAGCAGCTCAGGTGGCTTAAATCCGCTGTTGTCACTCCTCCAAACCCCGGTGTCCTGGCCAGCTGCCATTGCTCAGAGCACCGAGCTGAAGCCAAACACCCCAAAGCCTATGTCCATTTCTCCCCAGCAGCTCAAATTGCAAGCAAAGGCCATCCACCCCCATTCCAGCCTTTGCTCCAGACCCTGCCCTTAGCTCTCAAAGCATGACCTGGGCTCAGTCACCTCTGCTTGGGGCGCTGGATGGCTCAGCTCTCTGCCTTACCCACCTCTGCTTGCGCTGCTCCAGCTTTTGGGACCAGTCGCTGAACCCCTCGTCCTCTTCCAGTTCTGAGGTCCCAGAGGGCTTAAAGTCATAGCTGAAACACAACAAGGAGGAAAATTGGGATGAGAATGGTGCAAAAGGCCTGATCAGCTCAGTGTCTCCAGCAGGAACACCCTACTGCTTGCCTGGTCTCTGAGACAACAAGCAGGTGAGCAAAAGCAGCACATCAAAATGAAGGAGTCCCGTGGTTTTCTTCTGTACTGCAGCTCATTTAGACTAAAAGTGTTTCAGACTTGGTTCCCACTTATCCTGCACTTGTATGCAGCCTCAAACAAAAGAAATCTGCAGGAACCAGCCTGAATAGAGTTCTGGATTAGGAAGGCAAGAAGACCCAATGACTGAGACACAAACTCAAGTCCTAGGCTTGTTCCTCAGGTTCCCATAGAGCTCTGAGGACTCTCGCTCCTTGTCTATGAAACAGTGCTGGCCCAGCCTCATCTGAAAGCAGAGAGAGTTGAGAAGGTGAGAATGAGTGCTGCAGGTACAGCTTTGAGGTGCTCACCACACTGTAATCCCAAGCACTGACATGATTCTTCTTCACTTGGCTTCATGTTGATGATTCAGAGGTGGGCAGAGCCCAGATTTGTTCAATCTTGCACCCTCCCCAGCCCCTGCAGCTCAAGCTCCTGGCATGCTCAGCCAGCTCCTATTGGCCCCAATTGGTTGGGAAACTCCAGCCACACCAAAAGCTGCTTTGCTCCCAGCCTTGGGAGAATGGATAGAAGGGAAAAACCATCTTCCTCCTCTCTAAAGGAGGAAATACGTCCATTCTGCAGCCCACTGCCCTCTAACCCTGGGAGTGCATTCCTAAGAAGTGATGACATCCCTCCCAGCTTGCAGATGTATGGATCGAGGGAGCAGAAGCCCTCCTGGCTCCCATAGCTGCCAGCACCAGATGCAGCCTGGTCATGCATGGGAATTGTTGTTTTTTCCTCACATTCACAGGGAGAATCACCACCGGGACGGGGCTGCTTGATAAGCACCCACATTGTAAGCATCAGCTGGAGGAGTTGATTTCATTGTTATGGCACATGGCATAGTCACATCTCCAGGGAATGGGAATTAGCAGATGTGACCCATGGGTTAGTTAGAATTCAGGTACTGAAATACACAATAAGCATTGCTTTTTCTTTGCCTTTCTGAACTCCTAAGAGGTGTCAAGAGATGCTTAGGGTGCTTAGTCACCTTGGTGACTTGAAGCATAGGGCTCTAGTGATGGGGAAGCTTGCCATCCTCAAACTTTTGAGCAGTGATGATGTGCTGATTCAGAACTGGGTTATTTCCCACTGCTTGTGTAAGAGTAGCTTAGGGATGTCCCAGCTGAGTTAACCTTGGTATGGACAGGAAGGGCCATCAGTGAGGACGGGGTTTTCCAAGGATGGGACGTTGGTCCTGATGGACATCAGGATGTTGGCTGTAGGGCCTGGGTGAGACTGCACTGGGGACATCCATCCCCCTCACTCCCAAGGCCATGCGTAACTGCTGACCATGATGGTGGTGAAATGCACAGGAGATGGAGAGAACAGATACAGCCAGTCCATGGATACCACCAGCCTGGTCTGCATTCAGGACCCTGCAGAGCTCAGGTTTGCAAATCCACCATTTTGTTGGTCCTTTCCTTTATTGTTTGAATGGGGGAAGGGATGAGAGCAGCAATGTGGATGGGATGTGTCCTGGCGCAGGAAGCTCCGAGGGAAGGAGGGGGCCGTGTTTACATGAGAGAGAGCAAAGCTATGGGAAGATTAATGGCAGGCTGACCTCGGCTGTGTGAGCAAGCCCAGGTGGCTGTCAGCAGCTGCAGAGAAACCAGGGGATGGCTGGAGGAACAGGAGTGTCCTTTCCAGGGACACCCAAATTCCAGGCCAAAGCAAGCACAGGGGTGCTCAGTTAAACTTTGCTGCAGGGTGTATACACATGACTACTTCTTACTGGTTTTCCTGTGCTGAACCTGCACTCTCCATGCAGGAGCCAGTGCCATTGAAGCCCTCCTCTGCCTGGGACCTCAGCTGTTTCTCGCGCTCCCTCCGCCGCCTCTCTCGTGCTGCTTCCTCCTCATCCTCCACGCTCCACTGTGCCGTCAGCCTGCCAAAACAAAGAAAAACTCATCTTAATGCTTGAAAATACCCCCCTGAGCTGCTGGGACACCCCTCCTTGTGAGGTGGGGGCTCACTGCATGAGGGCTCTCAGCATGAGCCCTGGTCCTTCAAGTGGTGGTCCTGTCCCTTGGCACAATTCCCTCTGTACTTGGCACTGGTGAGGTTGCACCTTCAGTGTTGTGTCCCACACTACAAGAAAGACATCAAGGCCCTGGAGTATGTCTAGAGAAGGGCAATAAAGCTATGAAGGGTCTGGAGCACAAGTCTGATGAGGATGTTGATTGGATGGAGCCCTGGACAGCCTAGTCTAGTATTAAATGGGGAGGTTGGTAGCCCTGCACGTGGCAGGGGGGTTGGAGATTCATGATCCTTGAGGTCCTTTCCAACCCTGGCCATTCTGTGATTCTGTGAGGAGCAGCTGAGGGAACTGGGATTGTTTGGTCTGGAAAAGAGGAGGCGCAGGAGAGACATTACTGCTCTCTACAGTGACCTGAAAGAAGGTTGCAGAAAGGTGAGGGTCAGCCTCTTCTCCCTGTTACAAGTAATAGGACAAGACAAAATGACCTTAAGTTGCACCAGAGGAGGTTCAGGTTGGATATTTGGAAAAAAATCTCTTCTCAGGAAGAGAGGTCAGTTATTGGCACAGGCTGCCCGGGGTGGTTGTGGAGTTACCATCCCTAGAGATGCTCAAGAAACATGTAGATGTGACACTGAGGAACATGACTTAGTAGGCACGGTGGTGATGCGTTGGTGGTTGGACTAGATGGCCTTAGATGTCTTTCCAACCTTAATGATTCTATTATTGCCCTGTTGCAGCCCCTTTTTCAAAGGGTAGGATTTCAGGAGCATGCCACACCCTTAGTGAAACGGATGATGTGTGAGCAAGGGTGGCTGCTGCCTGCAGGAGAGCCTATCCGCGAGGAAGACACAGCCTAAAGCACCATTCCCTGCAATGTTGCTTTGCATGCCAGGAAAAGGGCTGGAAGTTGGGTATGGTAAGTAATACGGGGATATAAGGATATCACAAGAAATCCCATGGCCCAACCTCACGTGTTGGATCTAGGCTCCACATCCTAGATCTCCTGGAGAAATCTGCACCATGGAGCCATATCCCTGAGACAGCCCTCTCTAAATCAGGGCAGGAGCTGTATCCCACTCCGCTTCCCACTCCAGCACAGAGCAGAAACCTGTGCTGGCCTCTCACAGCCTCAGGGTGCCTCTGCCAGCAGGACAGCCGCCCACCCCGAGGAAGTGATAAGGCTGCTGCATTCCAGCTCAGCGATAACACCGCTGCACGAGTTGCGGTACCCATGGCCAAAGCTGGCGCTGATGCTTGCTCGCCCATCCATTCTCCCAGCCCCAAAACAGACTAGGAGAATATTTCCCCCTGCTTTTGATGGGAATAAATAGCCCAAAGCCACCCGGACCGCAGCCAGGCCCCCTCCTCATCCCCCATCGTATTTATTGTTTTCCCCATGGTTCCCATAGAAACCCTTGTCTGTGGGCCTGGCAGGAAGCCACGGTGTTGTTGTTTTATTTTTTGTGTGTGCGCTTTTTTTTTTTTTTTTTAATATATAAATGAAGTCATTCATTAAACTCTGCCATGATTTCCCTCCCCTGTGTGACAGCTCCAGAGAGCCTCCAGTTCTGGACAGCTCTTAACCCCCTCCCTCCCAGATCGCCCCAGATACCAACAGTGACATCCACATTTCTCCCAGACTGAATTCAATTTTCATTCAACTCCACACACCCCAGCTCCCCAGAAAGCTGTTGCAAGGGGCTGTAGCAACTCAGGGGTGTCCTGTCTGAACCGTACACACTTCGCACATCACCTCAGCCTGCAGTCCACTGCATTTCCTACTGGGATGTGACTAATTCTCTCCTCATGATCTCACCAGCTCGCTATTCTGTCACTGCATCTTCACAGTGGGCCCAGGACAACACCAGAGTGACTGTTTCGTGGAGATGCAGCTTTCTGTAGGGCAGGGGAATATCACCCCCACTCCCACTGCCAAAGGGCAAGCTGGCATCTGAGCTGCCCGCAGACCAAGTGATGCTGCAATGCTGGGTATTGCTCACATGCAGCAGGCAGAAAACAGGTCCCCACTGAGCCCCTGGTTGCCCTGGGCTCTGAAACACCACTGAACACCCAAACTCACTTTGCTGGCAGATTCAGAACTCTTTTTCATGCTCAGACGGGCTGGCAGCAGAGTGATGTTTAATAAGCGATGCTTAGGGGCTCAGTGATCCAGACAGCAAGCAGAGGGAAAATGATTATTCCTCTTCAACTGATCTAGTAGCACAAATATTTGTTTCCAGTAAAAAACAAACAAATAAATAGAAAACAGAACCTTGGCAAAGTAATCACGTATGGGTCAGCTACTGCAAATTGACTGCACCCTTTTGGTTCAGAGCAGTCCAAACCTTCATCAGCCCACTCTGATGCGTGGAGGGGGTCAGCTGCTAAATTTTCTTTCAAAGCAAGGAAATAGAAAGATCCCCATTAAAATTCATAGAATCATTAAGGTTGGAAAGACCACTAAGATCATCTAGTCCATCCCACAGCCCATCCTCACCATACTCATTAATTGTGTCCCTCAGTGCCTCATCTCCACAGTTCTTGAACACGTACAGGAATGGTGACTCCACCACCTCCCTGGCCATGCTGTTCCAGTGCTGTAATCATTTCACCTGGCCCAGAACAAGGAAATGGAAAGCTTCAGGCTTGCAAGATGAATGCATGGTGTGCTGCACTCCTGCCCTGAGCCACCTGCCCATGTAGAGGTGCATCATCAGCCCTTCTCTCCAGGACAAGGCAAGAGCACAAGCTCCTACCAGAGTTTTGTCAGGATCAAAAGCCTCCTTCCTCCCACCCACCCTACATCATATTTGAAACACTCTTTGTGGAAGGGATTATCTCTCAAGCAGGGAGGTGAGGAAATCGTGCAGCTCTAAGGAAGGGCTGAAGCACCCAGCTCAGGGTTTGGTCACGTGGCCACAGCTGGCTGAACAGCTGGGATGCTCCCACTGCTCTGAGGCTGGCTGCCTGCTTCACAGCCAACTCTTGACCTCACCTCCTGCCAGACCCCAGCCAAGGGAGTCGTGTTATTTACACTCATCCTCTTGCATACCTCCTGCAGAACAGATACAGGCGGCCACACTCCTCATGGCCATCAACACCCGCTCCAGACTAGCCAGCATTTCTAGAAAGGTCACATTTCCTTCAGGCAATTCCTCATCTGTGCTCGAGGATCTTATAGCATTCATGTGAGAGAAACTTCTGGCACCGAGCTGTATTTAAGGGAAACGGTGCAGACTTGAGGAGGCTTCTGCATGGCTCATAGCACAGAGGAAGTTTTGCTGGCCCTAAACCAACCTTCAGCACTAAAGCTAATTCCAGAAAGGAAAATAAAATGCCTCCCGGAGGCTTTAGGCACTGCAGACCTGTGCCAGAACACAGCAACCCTCTACTAGCAAACTCGACATTCCTGTCTCCTGAGCTTGCTGGGTGCTGGGCCAGGATGCTGTTGACTTTGGTCCGGGCCTCTGTCGCGTAGGCTGCCCTGCATACTTAGGGGTCATGGTGAGAGATGCTTCAGGAACAGGATTTAAGAGGAGTCATACACAGTCCTGGCACAGTGGTTGGTATTTCTCAAAGGGCAACCCAGTGCAAACCCTACTGCCATCAAGGGTAAAAATCCCATCACCTGCAAAAGTGACAGGGCTAGGATCACACTTACCACCTCTGACAAAATCCCTCTCAAGAAACAGGGCTGCATCCCCAGCAGTCAACCCATTGTCCTCTTTGTTGAATTTTAGGGAAAGGGAGAGGAAGAGGCCAGACACCTATGCAAGACCTCTTCCCCTTCCTAAAGAGGATTGTTTGAGTCAGAAGGGACCTTCAAAGGCCATCTAGTCCAAATCCTGTGAGGTGAACAGGGACATCTACAGCTATATCATGTTGTTAAGAGCCCAGTCCAAGCCTGATCCAACTCAGTCCATCACTCTTTTCAGCTTCTTTTGCCTTGCCACAGTGCCAGCTATGACCTCAGTGCCCTACTGCCCATCACAGAGAGAGAACAGTAGACTCCAGATAAAACTCTTCCGTTGCCATCCAGCAACCAGCAACAAAAGTAGCCTACCCAACATGAAACAGAACATGGCTTAGGACTGTCACCAAGTTCATCCTGCTGACATCAGAGCTGCTTAATTTCATACTGCATTTATCATCAGCTTATGAAGAGCCAGGTGTGACTGCAGGGGGATCAAAGTGTGCTGCTCACTCTTGCCACATGAAATGGAAAAGGACATCCTCAATGCACAGCCACAATGCTGTGTGCTCAAGTTCTTTCAATTGCTGCAACCCACTGGCTAAAAGCAATGTCCCACCATTCAGCATCTCAACCCTTCTCAAAGATCTAAGACCCAGTTTATCTCCACGTATCAAGAAGTCTTCAGAAATCCGTCCCCACACCCAAGGACTCACCGTGAAGGTGTTGGGAACTCAGCAGAAGTCCATTATTGCACTGCCAAGGGACTGCTGCTGAACAGCGGCAAGCATGGGTGACCTCTATGACACTAGGCAAAACACACCCAATACAGAAATAATCAAGGCAGATGGCAAACAGCGGTTAGGATTCTTGGTGGACGTGTTTCTGGGGCTGAGATGTAACATGGCTCAATAGCAAAGATTACAGAAGGGCAATAATCTGCCTGGATAAGGATGGGGTCATGGATATCAGTACAATATAAGGCGACTGGGAAAGAAATAAAACCAGAAATGGTGATGTCACAGCCTGGAGCTTATTTCAGTGTTGTCTCAGGGGATATGGTGATTCCAGCTCTGCGAGATTGCCTTGTCATTTGAAGGCAGCCAGCAATGCTGTACAAGCCTCTCCCTCCCATACATTCATGTAATTCCTCGGCTGCATTTCTCCATTCACAGCCCAGGCTACAGAGTTTGAACAAGGAGGGGGTACAGCAAAGGGGGGGGGGGAAAGAGACAGAAAAATGCATAGATGCTTCACCCTAAGCCTATTTCTCATACAGACCTACCCACCCATCCATAGCTCCACAGCCTCAGCCACTTCTCCCCACTTTGTTCTACAGGGAAGCAGCTTCATTTCCCATCCCTACTGACCAGCAGGAGCTGGGGTGTGGAAAGGTGTCACGAGGGAGCTGATAAGGACATGCCAAGGCAATTGAGCTGAATAAGATACAGCCTGAACTTTCATCGAGCAGAAAAGGAAGAATACCATAGGCAGCACAGCAGGGACATAGCCTCTCCTTAAAAACAAAAGCAACTTGTCTTCCTTTTTCCTTTTTTAAAGTGAATCTGGATTTATCTTTGCAACAGCATATCCCGTTTCTGCTCAGAGCGAAACAAGCAGATACACAGCCACGCACACCAGGTAACCCTGGTGCCACCCAGAAGGTGCAGGTGGGCTACACCATTGTGCAAGGTCCCTGGGAAGGATAGAAGCCCACATTAGAGCCCAGGCAGAAAATAGGACCAGAAATGGATGCACTCAGGTTGATGGAGGGGCACCAGGGAGAGTGTTTCCATTACAATCACATGTTTATGGACAAGGAGCATCTGCTGGGATGACCTTTTTCTTGGACATGGGTGAGATCAACAGATTTTCCGGAGGTCTCAATAAGACTTTTCAGCAGAGTATAAAATTCCATCCCATCACCAGTCCTCTCTCAACTTGGATGCACAAACCCAGGCAATGGGGTTTATGCATTGCCTGGTGGGAGCATCCTACCAGCAGCCAACCCATGCAGCAATCCTGAGGTCACTATCCTTAATGACCCGTTTTTATACATATTTCTTAATTACTTTTAGCCACGGCAGACAAACTCCCACCAACTCACTTCCAAGATGATGAATTGCACCCCCAGGATCGTGTGTCCTTTGCACACAGATATGCTGGTGCGGTAATGTATTAACATCACCGGTCTGGAATTTGGAGGCAGAGCGGGGGAGAGAAAGGGCTGGAGCTGGAGTCCTCCCAGCACCCTGCACAGGCTGCAGCATTCAGTAGGTGTGAGAAATTGGTGCCGGGTAAGACCCCAAAACGTGGCCTTTTCTCACGCTCCCTCCATCTCAGCTGCACTGTTCGAGAAACTGGCGTCTGCCTGGAGAGGAGGAAGTCTGGGCTCTGTTTTTGGAAGAGAGAGGCACGCCAGAGGATAAAGCAGACTTGTCAGAGAGGTTCAGCTTGGCTTACTGAACTTGGATTTTCTTTTTTTATTATGTTGGATAGGAAAGCATCCACCAGGAGCATCCAAGGTAGCCTCTGCTACCTTGCGCTGTAAAGGATGGAGGAGAACAACACTTTGCTGCTGCTCAAAGCTGGGACTAAAGGCCAGCTTCACACCAGGTATGATGCTTCCTATTGGACCCACCAGACTGGTCACAAGTCACTTGTTTCACGGCGCTTTTCCCCCAGGCCCTGCTGCCTGGAGCAGCA
>JAOWBP010050798.1:0-17862 GCA_028571105.1 Tragopan temminckii | reverse complement strand
CTTGGAATCTCTCCTTTCCAAAACAAGGCAACATGACTGAGGACAGAAGGTCAGGAAAGAGAAGAGACAGAATTCACTAACGTGAACTCAGGTATGTGAGGAATTTGGCCAATTTTAAACAAGTCGTATCAGGAGAAAAAAATCCTGGACCACTTGCTATGGTATTAACAAGCTCACTTTTGCTTATGTTTTGCAACAAGTCCTCTTAAGATGCTCACATCTTGTTCAGCAATATCAGGCTAAAGTTTAAGAAGTGCGTTGTTTGTCTTGTTACCCTACGTACAACTCAGCTGCTCAATTTTGCAAAAGCAACTCAAGCACACAGTAGTTCTGACACTAATATTCACTAGAAAACAGCCTCTCTGGTCTCATTCAAAGCAGACCATTTTTTCTTCCTTTCATATCTTTCAGAAATAACATTATACAGAAAAGTGATCATAGTTCTAATGATAAAAAATGAGGAAAAATGACCATAAATGTAGTATGTTTTTGAGCACACCTAGGGCTTTGAAGCTTCAACATAAGAAAAAGGGTCTTTGTTACATCAGTGAGCTGTGTAAATAAAAAGAAGAAAGCATCATCTGTCACTGCCATAAGAGCAATGGGATAAAGTTATTATATGGACTGCAAAGGAAGCGCTCTTGAAACAAACCATTACTGAAGAAATATTTTTAGATGAACAGTATTCATCAGTAGTTTAAAGGGATAAAAGAGAAAAGCATGCACTGAGAAAAAAACAACAACAACAAAAACGGTTGAAATTAAGTATTCATTATATCATTTCTAAACTTGCTAGGATGAATTAAAAGTACACTTTTTCCATATTTTCCACTTTTTGGCAGATATGGCCAAAAGATGCCGCAGAAAGTGGATCAGTACTCAAGATTTAAAAATCCAGCCTAAGACAAAAGCAACCATACCAGCAGTTTTTATCTCCTACTATTCCACGTTCTGGAAGCTGAGCCAAAATGACTGAACTGAGGGGATATTCCCTTCATTTTCTCCACTCCATCTGCATTATATGCAGCCAGGGTGAACCCAAGAACCCTGACTACACACAGTATGTCAGCTCAGAACACAACTTGCTTCTCTGAACCTGCAGTGAATGACCCAACCCACCCCACAGAGCGCAAATACTAATACAGTACCTATAGTTGTTAGAGTCAAGCAGGACAGTGCAGGCTTTAAAACTTTATTCAGCAGCTCAGTGAAGCACTGATTCTGCAGACAGGAGGAGTCTTATTACAAGTTAATGTATAGAACAAAGAACAATTTTAGGAGATGTTACGGAATTAAACTGCCATGTTTTTCCTCTTCCCTCTTGCAGAGGTGATGTACAGAACATGCAGCATACAAGGATAAAGACACTGCACACACTGATAGTGATTTTTCTTATTCCACATAAAACAAGATGAAATCTACACAGAAAACGTAGGGCTAAAATTTACACTGTTATGAGCTACAAGGGTTATGGTACGGTTACACGAGCAGATGATTCAATTCTTACTTGTTTCGTGAACAGATGCAAAGCTGTTATTTTGCCCCTTTCACACTGCTGCAGTGCGCTTTCTTCCCTTACTACTCAGGACTGAGATTTTGGGCAATTTAGAAGAGAATATTTCAAACCATCCACCAAGGCTGCAAGAAACCCATATGAAATCTGGAGATGTACAGAGATCGCATGGAGAATTTTAATCAGCTTTCCGAACAATCTATCCTCATACAATGACTCTTTTTTGCAGGTTTGATAAGTGATGCTATGCTGTCTGATTCATTTCCAAAATTTTCCATCTGTTTGCTAAAAGTTCTTCCTTCCCAAAAGGAGTAAGAGGGAGAAAACCTTCTTTTAAGAAGTCCTTATTTTTCTTCTAATCAAAGTTTGATGATTTCCATTTCTTCAACCCCCAGCTGCCCCTTCTAAAACACTGCAAGCTTGAAGAAATAGGATCAAAGGTAGGTTTTCTAGGTACTGAAAAGTGCTGACCACCTTTCTCGCTTTAAGTCCTTTCACCAGAGAAAGAACTGAATAATATTCCATTAAGTTCAAATCAAAAAGGAAAGATATGAGCCCAAACAATGAATACTGAACGTGCAAATCTTATATTGATCATTAATAATTTCATCATCAATTCTGCCTTGGCAAAAAGACTCCCACACTCACCAGCCACCCCTAGCAGTACTTCACCAGTGCACCATAATATGGTACTGCACACAGCATCCCACATCCTCAAAGAGGGAGAGAAACACTGGGTGTCTTGAACATCAATGGGATCAAAGAGATAGAACACACTGTATGTTCTTTCCACTAAAATATTTTTCCCAGGAGGCAATGTATAACTCTCAGACAAGATTTCATCTAAATTTGCAGACGGTGTTTATATTTGTCTGGATTGTTACTGCAGATCTCACTAAAAGAAATGCAGTAATGCTTCATTGTCATCCTGACAAATCCTGAGGGAATGCAAATGTCTTGAAGACAAAATCCTTTAGATCAAAGCAAAGGTAGGTCACTGAAGAAATCTGGCTGAGCACTCATGCTCATGACATCACCAAGCTTGTGCTAACTCTTTGATGGAGAGCAGCGTGGCACTCCTTGATAAATGTACGGAGACTCTAGCCTTATCCAGACAACTTATCTCTTCCATAAAAGCTGCAAAAGCCAAAACATTGTTGCTGAAGAAGATTTCTAGGATTTGGCCACAAGTCAGCAACGCTTTTGACTGTCTTGTTCTGCTGCTTAACAGAACAGCAGAGAAAGATGGCAAGCTTCAAAGGTTGTTCACTCACTGCTTTTCTCAGCATGCTCTCCTTATGCTAATTAGTTGTTATAGTACTGGAGATCTGAATTTATATACAAACACTGATATGATGCTTACGGTCCCCACAGATGTTATTAAAAGTATAAAAATGCAGCAAAGCATGAGAAATGCCCATGCAGCAGCAAACACTGTGCTGTGACCTGCACTGCCTTCCAAGAAGGATAGTTGCCCCTGTTGACTCCACCCCAACAGTTCATACAAGGCTGGTTAATAACATGGATGGAAGCATTCTGAAGAAGTTTCAAACTTTGCCTGATGTTGAGAACTAAGATATGTTTATTATTTGTTTATCTAAACAGCCTTCCTGAAGTTTAATGTGAGTGAGCAAAAGGAGGCAAGTCAAAGGAAAAAAAAGATAAATGAAAAAAATGCCCACAGATCACTTTCTATTTCAAATCAGGGTGTGTGTTTTTATTAATAGACATGGTGAGAAGTCACAAAGAGGGATTGGAGTGGAAGATCCAAGAACAGTGATGATCACCCTAAACTACCAGGTGCTGTTGCATTTTTCTGAAGGGGTTCCTGAGAAAAGCATCGGCAGTAACAACTGGGCTCTAGCAATAGGAAGCACAAAACTATATAAACAGACAGACAAGGATTCTCAAATGAGGTAAGGATTCCCTTTAGGGAATCACCTTTTTGGGTGTCCTGGAGCTTACTTTTGAGTACTGAACAGTCAGGGCTATGAACTTGCTTCTGAGGCTGGGCATGCATAGGATACAAGCCATCTGCAGCCATTTTTTTCTGTTTTCCTAGCTACAGAGAGGTTTAATGAGTTTAGAGACAGAAAGACAAAAACTAACTGTAAGCCACAAAACAAAACAAAACAAAAAAACAAAAAACCAACCCTGCAGTCTCATCAATAAATACATGGACTTTTCTTTGGGGAAGAATAAGCGTTTCTAGCAGCAACGGCAAATTACCACTGCTGCTACACTTACTACCAATGGGGATCAAAGCTGGCAACAGCAGGGTTTTACAGCAACTTCTTAAATAAGATTGGCAGTAGACACCAAAAAGCTCTCAGTTGCTAAGCTTAAACAAATGATTTCATTCACGTGAAGACTCCTTTCCAGCACAGAATCACTCTTGAATTTCCTTCCTGATAACATCTATGGGTAACAGAAACCTCCACTCCTCCATGCTGCCTTGTTCTCATACACCAGGCTAGTCTTTAGAATGTAGGACAGCTGCTGTTTTTAAGTACTGTTTTAGCCTTCTCTACACCTGTATTCCACTTACTCTCTTCCCATGTGTATTTCTTTGATTATCCTCAATCTTCTTCAGAAATAAGCCCCAAATGCTTCAGATTTCTCTCTTCCCAGGACTCTGCAACACCTGGAATTGTCCTAAGTGAAAGCATTACTTCAAGTAAGGAACTGTGACTGATTTTTATCTGTGCTTTAAGATGATTTGGGGCTTTCTGTGATAATCCCTAGTTTTAGCCAACGCAATGAGTAGTACACTCGTAAAGCAACTCAAGCTAGGAAAGAGAGAAAGCCAGCAGAGTTCTGTTTTATTCTACTTCTTTTAAAACCTTGGGCTTGAAGCCTGGGCCGTGACGCATCTCAAAAAGGACTGAAATACTTGTCCCCATGCTTGAATCTGTTGAGAGGGGAGCTCCTGCCAGGAGTGCCAAGACTCCAGAATCTGCATGCAGGGCAGGGAGAGTAACAGTCTTTTTTTCCCCAAGACAAAGGCCAAGGTATTCCGTTCTAGAAGTGACTCTTACTACGTAAACAATTATTTCCAATTCAGTTGGAGTCTTACTCAATTAAGACCTACAATATTACCTTCAAGTGGAGAGATCAGATGAAGGTCCCCAAGCAATTACATGAAAAGAAGTCTCACTTAACAGCAGCTTTTCTAATAAAACCAGGACTCTATTTTATACCATGTTATTCTCAAGAGAAATTTCCTAACTAGTGTTCAAAAGGAATTCAACTTCTGCAATTCACAACCCAGGGTCAAGAGACATTTAGGCTCAGTTTCCCCAAAAACGTGAAAGTTGACTTGCTTTCTTCTGGAGACTGAAGGGGTGAGGTGTCAGAGAAAGAGAACACCAAACATCCCTAAACCTCTTCAACATTCACAACTGAAGTAAGAATATTTTGTCATCGTCTGCAACTCCTTTTCTAATTTGCCTGAAGACGCCTTAGTAGTGTTACATCCAAGGAAACCACACACCAAAACTATTTATAAATTTTATTTGTATGGAATGTGATGAGAGTAATATTCCAAAACGGTGCTTTGAAGCAATAATATTTGTTTGTGGTTTTTTTCCAATCCTCTAATCAGAGGTGAAGCAGCAGGAGAGTCACTTTTTGCATGGCTATTCACAATTACAAGTCATAGTTCATTTGCTCTCATAAGCCATTATTTTGCACGGTTTTCTTTTTCATCAAGATATTTATTAAAACGTGCACAAAAGAAATATGAGGGTACCTGAAGAAATACGAAAAAGAACAATTTGAAGGATCTGTGTAATGATTTTGTTTCACTTATGTTTTCAAAGTATGCTGCAGAGAGTTTCCTCTCTACTATGAAGCTATGTGATATAAGGAACTTTTCCTGTAGAGAACACGAGGTTGCGGAATTATATTAATGGCAGTCATTTTAACAGAAAGGCCATTAAAAGAATGACCTGAGATATGAGTCACAAGATCTTCAGAGAGGCATGTATGGAACAAATCAGTTTTTCCAAATGCATCAGGAAGAGTTCCTACAAATAGTGCCAAAAAAAACCCAAAAAACAAAAAACCAAAACAAACAAACCAAAAAAACCAACCAGCACCAAGAATTTCCCTCTGGATTTCTTCTTTACTTTCCAGTTTATGAGAGCAATGCAGAAGATAGGAAATATCACTGAAGTCCTTGATCAGCTTTGCAGACTAATGCTGTGTAATGAAAACACTAGTCTTTGCAACAGATCTAAACAGTTTGTTTCCCTGTCTGCAGCCATTTCTATACTTTTTGCTGAATTTTACAGTCATCAGGTTAGGCACGCACCCAGTTTAAGTGCTCATCCAGATGTAAGTCACAACTACACAAAACACCATACATGAAGATTATTAAAGCTTCTCTGCTTTGATTTGATTGACATGCTTTGATTGACACCTAGATGTTGCATAATGATGTAAAGCTCCCATTTGTGCATTTGCTACAAGAGAACAAGGAGATAAATTAAGCATCGTACTCTTAGCAATCTGTGTTGGAGCTGGTTTGAACAGCAGTAGAAGAATCATAGACAGAATTTTGTTCTCCTTAAACCAAATTTAAAACTCCCACTGGCCAGAAAAAATCACTTCTTTCTCATAAGCCTGAACCATAAACAACAATAAAAAGGCAAGCTCCTCATCCAGTGTTATTACTGAAGTAAGGACTGAATTGCTGGTGTGCAGCAAAGTAATAGATGGTGACTGTAATGGTGTTCTAGGAGAGTCCAGCAGCAGGAAAAGGATTCTCACATTTCATGAGATGTCTGAGATGACCCTCCTCTGAAGCTCTGGTGAAAAGATCAACAGCTGAAATAGCTCCCAAAACCAAAAATACTAAAAGGCAACAAACCACTATAGCTGAGCCTCTGAAACATTAAAGTATAACTAAAAGAGAAACCAGATGCCTCAGAAATCCCCCACCGCATTTAAGGAATTTGTTTACGAGCAGTGGTTGAAGTAGCATAAAAATCAATGAACAATATGAAGAGCCTGATTCACTGCTGAAGCCGAGATTGCCAAGACATAGCTACTACCTAATTTAATAGATAAGCAATAAGCAGAAACACCCATAATGCGAGGCTAACAACTTGTCTAACATATTACAGACAAATAGCATCCATAGATTATTAAACAGTAGGACTACAACGAAGTTCAACTAATCCAACTTTGCATGAGCTGAGGTCTGTCTTCTGGCTCCATGCTACTAGAGTGGATTGAACATGCCCAGGGAGCCCTCCAAGTAACTCAGCACTACAAAGACCAGCATATCCCAAAATATTTAAGTTTTTTTTTAAAAAAAAAACATTGCTATGTTGTGTAACGACACATTACACTGACAGATAATGAAAACATTTACTGTTATTTTTCTTAGACACAATTCATTAATTAAGAAATGCATCAAAACCAAAATACTGGCAGAATTCTCCTACCTTTTCACAGTCTTACTGGAACTTTCCTTACAGATATCACTTCCACATGGCTCAGAACATATGTGAAAGAAGAGACGCAAGAATTAACCTAGTGACATATTCAGTTCTAGTTAAAGGATGAGGTTGTGCAGATTTAACCAGAAGAGGTGGACACTTTGGCCCCATCATTTCTAGTAAGACAGGAATAGTCTAACAGTGGGAGTAGTAGATCATAACACATGCTCTATGAATACCAAACAAATAGCCGAGTATGTAATGGCAAATGCTATGTTTACACAATTAGGAGCAATCAAACACATATTTTAGTGAATAAACTAAGATCAATCATTGCAATTTTCCTTATTTAAATAGCCAGTATTGCTGTGGTGCAACAAGCTTGAATAACACTCACATTAGAGGAGCCTGACACAGTTTCTTTCCTAACATTCTCTTTTCTTCCTATGTGCCTCCATTTAACTCAGAAATTTCAGTTGGTATTGCCTTGGTTTCAAATTGCAGAGGGAAATAAAAAACCCAAAAAACAACAAACCATCTACTCCAAACCCAACAGTTTGCAGGAGAAATAAAGCAAGGATGAGTCCCTAAGAGGTCTGCAGAAAGTCTACTTAATACAACATAGCTTCCAGACCTGCTGGTCCTGCAGAGGCATAGTAATAACTTAGGTGTCTGTCTAGGAATATGATATTTAAGAACACAAGGTGAAGCTGTGCTCTCAGTCAAATCCATATTCCCCTCCAAGCCATGTGGGTCACATGGGTATAAATAAGACTGCAGTTTATTTATTCTAAATAAAGCAGGTCAAAGAGCTGAAGCTAGGTAACTGAAAGCATTTCCAAGCACTTGGCATCAAATGTGGGGAAAGAACAGAGTGTGTATTGCCAGCGGCAGCAAAATTCACATGGGGAATATCATGGGGAAGCTAAATGCTTGTGCAATTTACTGCTAGAACAGAAATTCAGTGCAATTATATTCTGAGCATCTCAGATGCATTCAGTTTTCTCCTGACACGGTTTGCTTTACTTACTGGGGTTTTACAGATACTATCAGTAGGCAGATTAATAAGAACAACTCTTGTAAAATTGATATAGTGCTTCATCTGGAGTTACAGAGAGTTCAACCTGTCTTCATAAAAATAACCTGTAAAAATCATTACCACATTCAAGAAAAAAAAAAAACACACCTGCTTTTCATGTTAAGATTTTTGAACTTTATGCTGCAGGGATTAAAGCATCCATGTTTTATTAAAGAAACAGTAGGAAGGAAAGAAGAGGAACTTGTTTAGCAGACATATTAAAAGAAGTATTGATGGATAAACACATCAATGTGTTTTTGAAAGCACATACAAGATTTTTTGACAGAAGGGACACACCATCACTTTTGCAAACGCTTTCACCGGCACTTGATTGCAAGTACCTTTAACACTGCACTGCCTGTCTTCTCCATCCACTATAGTTATGGCAGGTAGACACATCTATTTCCAGTAAATACCTAGTAAGTTCTATCCTTGGTGAGCTCAAGCATAACTTAATAAACATGGAGCTCATTGACCTGAAGGTGCCTCAGTGAAGACTTACTCTTTTCTTGTGAGATCTGGTGAAGAATCATAGCCCAAACACAAGATGCGTGCAGAGCTTGGCCCTTCGGACTGCCTCTAAAACATACCAACATTCCTCCTCAGAAAAAAAAAATCAAACAGTTCTTTAATAAACTCATCAGACACATCAAGAGCGATATAGCGAAGAGCGATATAGCGAAGAGCGCAGCAGCCAACTCTATGGAAATACTGTGAACATTTCTAATCCCAAAGTCATGCTATTACTTCTTACCTGTTTTCAGAATTTGTTTTCTACTGTGTTTTCAGTTTCAGACATTTGTGAAATAGAAATTAATGGATGCCTAAATCCTTCTGGAGACTTGATAAACTTTAAGAAATAGCAGCCACTTGTCACTCTGGCTTTCTGCAGGGCATAGGCAATTCAGCAGAGGCTGGACTGTCTATCAGATACATTTAAAAGTAGTTATCTTTCCACCTACTTCCACATAAAAGAAGGTCTACAAGTTACCCATTACCAATACAGCTAGCACATGGCTTTGGAATTATTCCTCATTGGTCATTACCACTGTCTGTACTGTAGGTCAGTTATTCTGTTTCCTGTTGTTGTTTTGGTTAATTAAAACAAACACAGAAAAGCAGGCCATCCACAAATACTGCTACCCTGCTGCATAAGAGGGATAAACTGCTTAATCTATCAAAGCAGATATCAACTACATTGATATCATCTTTCAACACTACCACCTGCAGGTCTGCAACGGCTTCCAGCATCATTTCTTGACTATCATAAATCATTAATATTTTATTTAATACATTAATATTTACTATTCTTTCCCAGCTTGCATCTACAGACTTGTTAGCGTTGAGCTAAACACAAAATGCTGCTTTATGTATCAAACCTCAAGTTCTGCAGTTCAGAGAAGCATTGCTAACTCGTAGGACATTTGAGCAGCTATTAATTTTTACAGCAAACTTTGAAGCTACTGTCACGTGCTGACAATTTTCTCTGCTAGTTGGAAGAGAACAGTTTAGCTTGAATTTTTTAACTCCTTAACTTAACTGAAGGCCATGGTCTGACTGGATAGGCAAATTTAGGCGAGGAGGATCTAGTGGAAAGAGAGAAATAGTCTTGTAAAATGCAGGTCCCTCCTCTCAGTTGCAGAGAGACCTCATAAGGATTAGAATCCCACCACAGATATCTTAGTCAAATATCTTATTTGTGTAGGAAGAGGAAATACCTTCATGTTCTCCACTCTGAGTCTTTTTTAAAACATAGCCTTTCACTTCCCACAGGATTCATCTCGCTCTCCGTGCTAGACAAAGACCGTATGATATTTGCAGTTCAGATCAATTAATAGCCCTGCTTATTCTTTGGGACAGAAGCGATTATTTAAGTCAATTTTCAGAAGCTGCGTGTGGGTACAGATGTGACCTTTTTGAACCACTGCCTTCTAGTTTGATCAAGAAACGCTGTAGTTCTGGAAAGTGTTTGTTAGGAACTATGTATCATCTACTTATCTGGAACAAAAATTTTAATGTACACTTGAAAAATATTAATACACAGTCAGCATTATTTCATACAGTTTGTGATATATGTCAACTGGGAAGCACTCAGCTACTGAATTTCTACCACTGATCTTAAGCATGCTGATACTCCTCATGTAGAGGGACTCCTTAGTGAAGCTTGATTAGCACTCACTTCATTCTGCTTGCAAAGAAGCAAAATTGCTTCCGACAGGTTCTTAAGTATTTGCAAGTAGGCCAATAGCTATATACAGAATGAGGAGCTGAACTCACCCAGCTGGTAAAGCAGATCTCTGGTTATACATCACTCCTCCCCAGAAAGCAGCCCATATCCAAGAGATACACTCCCTGCAGTGGCAGGGAACCACCCAGGGTGGTTCCACTCTAGGTCTAACCCTTCTGGTAACATATTGAGCACAGGTGCAAACAATGTACCTGCGCTTCCTGGGCCAGCCACAACCCTTCACCAGGTGCTCAATCACCAGTTCAAGCTATGACCAAACAGTTTCTCTACACTCCACCCCTTCATGGCATGAACCGTGGTTGGGCACATTTGGACATGAACCTACACATTTCAATTACAATACATATACCATCAACAATTTCCATACAGAACATATAAAAGTCTGTAAATCTTGTGCATGCAGTCTTTGTAGTTGTTGCAGAATCACACACAAGTTTCATAGTTGTTGCAGGATTTATTCAATCTTCCAGAATGTCCAATTTTTAATTTGAGAAAGTCCACCACCACCTGCCACTGAGGAGTTGGATGTTACAATGACTTCAGTAACACTGGAGCATATCAGAGTTCAGTGATGTTGCTCCTGCTGATGGTCTTGTGGGCCACGGATCTCAGGAGGAGTAAAACAAATGTCTAACTGGTACCAGAACAGGCAAGTCTGCCCTCCAAGGTAAAATACATGCAATATTGCAGTCCTGGGTCAATATTTCTGCCTGAACAGTCACACCCAGGCTGTTTACACCACACCCTTTGGCCTGACGATTATATCAGGAACCAGAGGGGAGGTTCTGACCTGTCGAAGTGACACGATTCTGCAACTCTTCCTTCAGTGGCGAAGAGGACAAACAGCTGTGTTGTCCCATATAAATGACCCAGTGCACCACTGTTTGGGCTTGGACTACCCCTGTTTTAGGAATAAGGGCCAGATCTTTCACCCACCCCTGAATAGGCAGCATTGTTTTTACTATTCCCTCTGCTATCTGTGTAATTGGTTCTACTACCTGCAATGAATAATAGGTAGCCAAGAACTGCATCTCAAGCATACTGAACCATACCTGAGACCAAAAACTGATCAGGGTTCCAACAGAATCCAGGCGCTGCCACAATCTCCAGCTGAACTGTTCCTGAGTCACATGGACATCCAGTTTGGTGAGGAGAGTGGGATCAAATATACTAAGTGCCTGTGCTTGTTTAATGGCTAACTTTGACTGTTGAAAAGCATCCTGTTCTGCTTGCTCCCAATCCCACAACTGGCCTTTCTTAGTTAATTGATATAGAGGTCTTAAGATCTGTGTGAGGTGGGATATGAAAGTTCTCCAATATCCCCATAACTCTAGGAATTCCTGTAATTGTTTTGTTGTGGTTGGTACTGGAAATGCTTGAATTTTTTCAATAATAGCATTGGGTTAGACTTTAGTCTTACCTAGCCAAATCACTCCCAAAAATTTTACTGACAGTCCAGGCCCTTGGACGTTCTGTGGGTTGATAACCCATTCTTCCTCCTGCAAGTAAGCTGATGATGAGCCTACTGCTTTCTCCAGCACTTCCAAAGAGGCTGAGGTTAACGTTAAATCATCAATATAGTGATACAGTTCTACATCATTCTAGTCTGGAGAAGAGGAGGCTCAGGGGAGTCCTCATCGCACCCTACAGCTTCCCGAAGGGAGGTTGTGATGAGGAGGGGGTCGGCCTCTTCTCCCAGACAACAAATAGGATCTGAGGAAATGGCCAGAAGTTGTGCCAGAGGAGATTTAGATTCTGTATAATGAAAAATTTTTTCTCTCAAAGAGTGGTCAGGTGCTGGAATGGCCTGCCCAGGGCGGTGGTGGAGTCACTGTCCCTGGCGGTGTTCAAGAGGTGTCTGGGTGAGGTGCTACAACATATGGTTTAGTAGCTTAGTGGGTAGTGATGGTGGTGGGAGGATGGTTGGACTAGATGATCTTGTAGGTCCTTTCCAATGTTGTGATTCTGTGATTCTATGATAATTAGGTTTATCCCATTCAGCCAAATCAAGCAGAGCAGTGGTAGACATCCAACACCTAATTTAAATCAAGTTTGGGTTATTAGAATCATTTTTCCTCCAAGCTGTCCTATAACAGCATGCATGCCCAGAAATGATGATGGATTATCATATATAATAGGTGTTTGGGTTCCAGTATCTACTGGAGCCGTGATCTGTTGTATGCTCTTCTGAGACCAACAGATTTTCAGTTCAGTGTACAGCATCTGGTCCTACCAGAGGCCCTAACTCTAGGAGGACCTAGGCCCTCATTTTATGCCATTCATGTATCTAGATACAGAAACTGGGTGTCTGTATCACAAGATATTTAACTGTTGCCAGCTTCTCAACAGGAAGCAAAGAGAAGTCTGGAACATACAGTCTGGTATGGCTGGTGGGTACTTAGGGTTTCCTTCATATTAAAAAAGCATTAGGAAAGCCTGGAAGTGGGGCATAAAGACCACACCAGCAGCAAGAGGAAAGCAAGATACAACATCTAAAGAATTATGATTAAAATGAAGTACCTTGCTCCTACAGAACGTTTCATCTTTGAGACTCATCAGGCATTGCTAGTAATAAATGCACAGAGTAGCTGAAACAGCTCTTAGAATCATAGAATCATAGAATCCTCAGAGTTGGAAGCAATCTAGTCCAAATCCCCTGCAATGAACAGGGACATCCACAGCTAGATCAGGATGCTCAGAGCCTGTTCCAGCTTGGACTAGTGCAAGAAAGCCTACACTGTTGTAAGGGACAAGAAAAATCTGGGGAAGAGATGCAAAACGAACATGCTCAGATGCAGAAGGTGGGAAATTGGGTCTGGAGGCAGCTTTGTGGATTGGTATGAATAGGTAAGCCAGCGGAGAAAATACATAGTGTGGACACTAGATGCTGGCATCTTTCCTTGTTTAAGTCAGGTAGAGCAAACAGCAAAGAGAAATTCCTTACAGAGAAACCACCCAGCAGTACTGTCCGTCCCATGTGCCCTGTGAAGCAAAAGCCCTAGAAGAATCTAGCACAAAAGTTATAATGAAACTCTGCCTTGTCATTCACTTGCATGTGTGAGCTGACTTCATATCACACAAGCTGGTATTTGATGTCTTGACTATGCAAGCTCTTAGAGTGGAAGCCTCTCTGGTATATGCATATGCTCATTTTCTGTAACAAGCCCTCATTTTATTTCATTTTCCCCAAACTGCACTAAGCAGACTTATGAGTGAGAATCCTGAAATGCTATTGACTTGCAGTAATGTCAGTAGCCCCAAGGCTAAACAAACTGCATAGTGAAACTAACAGATAACAGGTAGTTAGCAGTTCTACATAAAGGTTCATGTATTGCTGTGAATTTGCCCTTTCAACCAGTGAGGTCTCAGGCATCAGGCAGAAGTGCTTCGCAGAATCCAGTGCTGTTAATGCTTCCTCCAAGACGGAGCCTTTTTCATGAAGAAAATTAAACAACAAATAGGAAGCATGATGCAAGGTGAGGAAGCAAGTTTGCATGAGCAAACCTTGGATATGGTGTTTATATCTATTTCTGCATTAAGCAGAGCAGAAGGTTTTGTCAACTGTTAATACTATCTTTAAAAAATGAAACATCACTGCCCTCTTCTGTAACACAAGGGAGTTGTATCCTTCAGCTACCTAAATGCCTGAACAGAGAGAGAGATGGCACTGGCATATTGAACTTGCCCAAAATATTAACCAGAAAGTATTGATTCATTTCTCCACAGTTATCTTTATGCCAGTTACTGGTCTTGAAGATCCTGATAAAAATCTGCCCTCAAAGGGTGCAAATAATGAATAAATAAACCAAAATTCACAGACTACCAATTTGCGTGTGAGACAGAATCAGGTCAATTTCTGTATTTATTAAAAACCTTTTGGATTTTGGCAACATACTGTGAAATGTCATCTGGGGCTATTGTCTGAAATGAACTAAATTCTCTCCACAGTTTTCAGTGAAATGATGGGCAAACTTGCTATTGACTTTTCCTACACTTTAAGGAAAGTGGAAAATCAGTGGCTGAATAAATGTCAAGGAGGAACCTGAATGCAATCACCCAGTCCTTCACATCAGCTGCAAATTGTACCACCATAGTTTAAACTCTCCTTGTGCAAGGTTTAGATATCTGATGCATATTCATCCTGCTCTTGCACAGTAACTCTGCAAGGAAGGCACCCCTTGTTCTGCCTGCGTTACCATATCCACCACACAGGACTGCTCCTCTCATTCTTGTTTGTCTTCAGCCTGTTTGGGGAGCATGTCCCTGCAGTGCCACAATGTGGCTGCCCAACCAGCAGGAGAGAGCAGGGAGTGTGAGGCTGGGCCAAGCAGAGCTAAGAGCACTGCTTACGGTTGAATTGAGGCTGTAGCTTTCAAGCTTTCCTAGTGTACAGACCTCTCTATCTTCTGCCATTTCCTGCAAATTGAATCCAGTCTGTCCCAGAGATGTTTCCCAGAGCCTTTCCAGGACCTTTTCTGCAGGGTGACATCTAGGCTACAATCAATGCACTCTCAAGCCTCACTTCTCCTGAAAGCAAATACTGTGCTTGATAAACTGAAGGTTCCCTCATGCGAGTTGTTTAAAATAGACTTGAAATCTAAAAATATTTTTGCTCTTGGAAGCAGGCAGCATTACCTATATAGTTTGAAACTCTGGATTGCAGATTTCCCTGCGGTGTTAAGGCGGGTTATTTCTCTGGGAGAAATCTGACCTTCTGTCAGGAGTGCTTGAAAAGAATAGATTTAGCAATGTTTCTTACAGGGCTAGAAATCTAATGCACTTGTGTGCTGCTGGAGAGATGAGAAAAGAGGTAGGACATAAAATGATTAACAGGTTAATACAAGGAGATGCAGAGTTCTTTTGCCACATTAAATAAACACACTGTGCAGGGACGTTCCTCATGCAGCACAGCTCTGCAAGCCAGAGCTGATTTATGCAGAAGGGAAGATAAACATGGAGATGAGTTCTGAAAGCTGAGAAGGGCCCTCACTCTAGTTTCTTTGAATTCACCCATGACTTTTTTTTTTTTTTTTTAAATAGAATCACAGAATCATTAAGATGAAAGACCTCTAGGACCACCTAGTCCAACCATCAACTCATAACCCAAGACCATTTACTTGGTGCCTGGCCTGACGTCTGCTGGTGGGTCTCACCTGTCTCAAAGGGGGAAACAGATCCTAGCCCAGGAGCTGGCAGGGCTATTTGAGAGGGCTTTAAACAAGGTATGAAGGGGGAAGGGGATAAAACCAGGCCTGCTAGAGTTGAGCCTGTGGGAACAATGACAGGATTGGTGGTAGGCAAGGGGCTCAGCTGAAATGCATCTACACCAATGTACGCAGCATGGGGAACAAACAGGAGGAAATGGAAGCCGTTGTGCAGCAGGCTAACTATGACTTAGTTGCCATTACAGAAACGTGGTGGGATCATTAGAGTGCTGCAGTGGGTGGCTATAAGCTCCTCAGAAGATATGGGCAAGGAAGGAGGGGTGGTAATGTGGCTCTTTATGTTAGAGAGTGTTTTGATGTTGTCGAGCTTGGGGCTGGGAATGATAAGGTTGAGTCTCTATGGGTAAGGATCAGGAGGAGGGCCAACATGGCTGACATCCTGGTGAGGGTCTGTTATAGACCACCTAATCAGGATGAAGAGACAGATGAGGTGTTCTATGAGCAGCTGGCAGAAGTTGTATGACTGTCAGCCCTTGTCCTTACGGGGGACTTCAACTTCCCTGATACATGCTGGAAATACAACACATCACAAAAGAAGCAGTCTAGGAGGTTTCCAGAGTGTATGGAAGACAACTTCCAGACACAGCTGGTAAGAGAGCCTGCCAGGGGAGGCGCCCAGCTAGACTTGCTGTTGACAAACAGAGAAGGAGTGGTGGGAGATGTGGAGGTCAGGAGCTGTCTTGGACACAGTGACCACAAAATGGTAGAGTTCTCGATTCTTGGTGAAGTCAGGAGGAGGGGCAGCAAAACTGCTACCTTGGACTTCTGGAGGGTGGACTTCAAACTGGTCAGGATGCTGGTAGAGAAAGTCACTCAGGATTCAGTCCTGAAGGGTAAGGTGGTCCAGGAATGCTGGTTGCTCCTCAAGAACAAAGTCTTACAGATACAGGAGCGGGCTGTCCTTCTGTGTCACAAGACGGGCTAGCAGGGAAGAAGAGCATGAACATGGAACTTTTCCTGAGGCTCCAGGAGAAAAAGAGAATCTCCTTCCTGTGAAAGAAGGGAGAGACAACTCGGGGACAGTACAAAGAAGTTGTTAGGATGTGCAGGAAGAAAATTAGAAAGACAAAATTCTAGCTTGAACTCAAGTAAGCCACTGGGGTAAAAGAGCACAAAAACTTTTTTACAAATACATTTACAGTAAGAGGAGGGCTAAGGAGAATCTCCATCCTTTACTGAATGCAGTGGTGAATGTAACTGAGGATAAGGAAAAAGCTGAGGTTCTCAATGCCTTCTTTACATCTGTATTTAAAAATCAGACCAGTTGTCTTGGGGCACTCTATCCCCTAATCTGGAAGTCTTGGATGGGGAGCAGAATAAAGCCCCATGATTCAGGTGGAAACAGTCAGAGACCAACTATTCCACTTGAACTGTCACAAGTCCAAGAGGTCGGATGAGATCCACCTGAGGGTGCTGAGGGAGCTAGCAGTGGTGATAGCCAGGCCACTTTCCATCATCTGTCAGTGTTCCCGATCAACCAGAGAGGTCCCAGAGAACTGGAGGCTTATCAGTGTGACTCCCATCTACAAGAAGAGTCATAATAAGGATCCAGGGAACTAGAGGCCTGTCCGCCTGACCTCTGTGCCAGGAAAAGTTATGGAGCAGATCATCTTGAGATAGATCACGCATCATGTGCAGGACAACAGGAGGATCAGGCCCAGCCAGCACGTGTACATGAAAGGCAGGTCCTGCTTGACCAACCTGATCTCCTATGAGTGACCCGCCTGGTGGAAGAGGGAGAGGCTGTTGACATAGTCTACCTAGACTTCAGCAAAGCTTTCAACACTCTCTGCCACAGTATTCTCATGGAGAAGCTGTCAGCTGTGGCCTGGACAGATACACTTTTTGCTGGGTAAAGAACAAGCTGAATGCCCAGGCCCAGAGAGTGATGGTGAATGGAATTACATCCAGGTGACAACTGGTCATGAGTGGTGTTCCCCAGGGGTTGGTACTGGGGCCTGTCCTGTGGTCAGGCACTGGAATGGGCTGCCCAGGGAGGAGGCAGAGTCACCAACCCTGGAGGTGTTCAAGGAACGTTTGGATTTTCTGTCGAGGGATACGGATGATCTTGTTGAGGGACTGGATGATCTTGTAGGTCTTTTCCAACCTTGGTGTTTCTGTGATTCTGTAAAATACTTTAAAAGAGAGTGGTCAGGTGCTGGAGCAGGCTGCCCAGAGGGTTGGTGGAGTCACTGACCCTGGAGGTGTTCAAGAAATATTTAAATGTTGTACTGAGGGACATGGTTTAGTGGGAAATATTGATGACAGGTGGAAAGTTGGACTGAATGACCTTAGAGATCTTTTCCAACCTTGGTGATTCTATGATTTAAATTTAGCAGAGCAGCAGGTAC
>JAOWBP010050797.1:7271-17866 GCA_028571105.1 Tragopan temminckii | reverse complement strand
GGTT
The DNA here is from genome assembly GCA_028571105.1 of Tragopan temminckii. NCBI lineage: Eukaryota > Metazoa > Chordata > Aves > Galliformes > Phasianidae > Tragopan > Tragopan temminckii. The sequence continues at coordinate 17,862 of JAOWBP010050797.1, read as the reverse complement.
GGAGATTCATGATCCTTGTGGTCCCTTCCAACCCTAGCCATTCTGTGATTCTGTGATTTTGTGATTCTGTGAAGGTGAGAGAAGGAATTAAAAAAAATAAAATAAAATAATAATAATAAAAAAAAATAAAGTAACAAAACTAAAACACAGAGTTACAAAATTTTTCAGTTGAAACATATGCATACATGTGTCTAGAAACATGAGAGCAGGCATAGCTTTTTTATCCCTTGAGGCTATCTGCAGACTGCACCACACACCATGCATACCTCATTCTCTTTTTTGCCTGTTCATCAAAGTTTACCACTGAGAAGGATTGCTGAATATACACTTTCAAAACCATCTTTTTTTTTCCTTTTTTTTTTTTTTTTTTTATGTAACATTTCTTCTTGAAGCATCTTGTTTAGGTTTCTTGGCATTTCTGCTGAAGAAGAAATTAGTTTCAGGCAAATGGCACACAAACTCAGACAAAAATCTCTCCCAGAACTCCATGCTTTGACAGTGGCAAGCATGGTTTGTACACAAGACCTCTGAGAGCTGTCTGTGGCCTTAAAGCAAACAAAACACAAACACACAAACACCTTTCTTTCTTACCTTTTCACAAAAAACAAAATAACAAATATTCTTCTCATTCTGTACTTATCAATAACAGCACTGAAAAACTAAGCGGCCAACAGGAAGAGTAGTGGTTGTGAATATGCTAGGAGGAGGCAGGGGATTGGTTGGGGTGATGAATAATGATTTGAAAGGGAAAGAATGCCAGGGAAAGAGGCAAGCACTGAGATCATGTTTGTTGTTGTTATTAGAGATCTGTTTTCTTATTGGAATTTTAAAAAGTAAGTAAATGAGAAAATAAGGAAATTAAAAGGTTATTTTGAAAAAAAAAAAATTATTATTTTTGTGATTTACATATGCATCAGAAGTGAGTCTTAACATTTCTCTCATCACTCTCATTCTCCCTCAGTGTAAGGTACAAATAAGTTTGAATTCAGCATCACTTTGTATCCTATCCTATCGGTACAGGACATAAACTCTCAGTTAACCAGAATGCAAAAAGCAACAAGTCAAATAGCACATTGGCTTGTGGCAGCAGAACCACTTGAATAAGGGAACATAGATGAAACAAACAGTTCATGCCTGTCCCTCAGCTGCAAGTGAATAAGGTGAGGTTTGCATGGGTTTGCATGATCTGAGAGAAGTATCAAAATGAAGGGTTTTTTTAATGAATCAAACACACTTAGAGCCCCAGAATGATATTGTATAATTATTTTTAATGTGCTCTAATAAGATCTTCAGAAACATCTAAGGCAGTTCCTAGTAGCTTTTAAAAAAATAATAATAAATTGAATATTTTGAGAAGAAAAAGGTATCATTTACCCTTGCAATTGGAAAATGTATAAGAATACGAGAGGACTAAAAGGGAGATAACTAAAAAGATTGGATTTCGGAAATTAATAGCAAAATATCAGGGTAATTACTTAAAATATGACATTGGATTTTAAGTGCATTTACTTCTGGCCATTCTTTAATTAAATTTATGTGTTTTATCTGAGGAAGAGGAGTAGTAAGATTTGTGAGAGTCAGAAAATCATAGCAAATTTACTTTCTGATAAAGTGAAAAAGGCATTTTGCAAGCAGTGTTATATAGCATTCAAAAAAATGAAATTAAACTTTCCTGTGTAACATGGAAAAGATATAAATAATATTTCTACCTCATGTGAGTACATCTTGGAGATGTAGGCCCTGGCATCTCAAAAAAAAAAAAAAAAAAAAAAAAAAAAAAAGTATGAAGTGTGAATCACTATACATCATATCTGTTTATTAACACATAGATATTTGTAGATCTTCTTAGACACTCTTTAAATATGCTAATTGTTGCTTTTTGTAAGGGTACAGAACTTAGCACTTGTATTTTCAAGTTCTACCACAATGTAAATTATGGGCAACACCTAAGTACAGAAAAAGGTTATTCCAGGTTGTTCCAGAACAATTTTGGTTTCATTTCTTCTAAAACTAAGTGAGGCTGTACTTACTGTTCCAGACTGATCTATCTAAAAAATGCATCATCTGGAACTCTTGTCAAAGAGTTGTGTCTATTCTTCCATGTTCTCTTTACACATTCTTAGATCTAAGACATTGTGGAAAGACTTAATAAACACGAAAGTTTTTGCCATTTTAAAGACTTAACCACAATGACCGCACACCCAGGCATGCCAGATTTACTAATATAGGCACAATACATAAGTTGAAGTGTTTGTTGAAGAATTTGGATGGAGAATTGAGTTGTTCCAGCTATTCCAACACAGGTTGTTCCTGCAGAACTGATCTAACTGGATATAGGTTTAGAAGACGTAAATAGCTGATAAAAAAAATACTGCTGCAGATGCAGAAGGAATTGACAGATCAATCATTTATATACAAACTTAAGATAGCCAAGATATGGTTTCCATACTTTTGAAGACAATAAATAATGGTGGTCCAGATATATTCTGAAAAGTCGTAGGGGATCACAGCCCAGTTGAATTCAGCAGAGCAGAGGTACAGGGAGTATTTTCTGGACAACCTGGAGATGATATCATCATATTCACTGCATTGGCTCCAATCTCTCCAAAAACGGATGGAACAACCTGATCAAAACATTCGATTTTATCAATAAACACCCCCTGTGCAAAAAAAAAAAAAAAAAAAAAAAAAGAAAAGAAAAGAAAAGTCAAATTATATATCTTTTTTCAGCACTATTTCTATGAATTTCAAAGCAACACAGTCTCAGAAGGACAAACCCTCCAGGGCTAATGATGCAAAATTCTTTTTCTATACCAAAGGTTAACATTTATATAGAACATTGCCTCTGACTGTCATTATCACAGTGGACATTTCCCACTGAGAGTAAACTTTGTACTCATTTTGTTTTTCTTTATTAAGAGCAGCCAAATCTTGTTCTCAGAATATGTGTGCTTTCTTGCCTCGTATAGGATATTGCTACTTCTGATGCTTTGAGCCCTTTTAGAAGTACTCTTTTTGTACAAAACACTGGGTACAGTTCATACAGTCCTGCAGCATGTGGGTATTCTCCAGTTATTTTTGTTTATGCCCTAATGAAATTCCATCCCACAATGTTTAAATCATATGAGTTTAAGAATAAAAATATTCATTCCAATGAATGGAAAGAATTTTTTTTTAAAATGATAGTATTTTAGAAAGGTCCTGCTGTATATGTATTTTTAATTAAAAACAAGAACAGAACAAAACAAAAAATCCATTATCACTTATTCTTTTTTGAATCCAAATTGAACATTTAATTTATTCCTGTGCTTTTCCTCCTAATTGATTCTTTGCATCACAGAGTCTTAGTATTGGACAGGCCCTTCAGGTGTTTCTGTGATTAAAGTAAATAACATGTTCTACTTAAAAATCTTAGAAATAATTGTCCTGTATTATAAATCCTCTATACCAACATTAAATAGTTGATCAAAATGACAACAGCAAGCAAGAGAACGTGTAGCTGGACTTAAAAGAAGCGAGAGAAAAAGGTATCTAAATTAAACTTTTCTTTTAAATGCTGTAGAATCTTAGTGTCAGTGGTTTACAGACTGGTTCAGCCTGATTCCACGACTATTGGGGAGGATGCATACACAGATCCACCCGCCCAGAAAAGGGAAAACAAAACAATTAAAAACAGTGACAACAATCTGAGGAGAAACAAACTATTTTACTAAATTATGGTATCAGAATGCAAGATAACAAACTATAATGCAATATAATTAGAATTGAAGCTAATAAATCAAATATAATGAGAGAGTATCTGAAAAGCTGTAAGCCTTACTCTAGTGCTGAGGCAATTTGTGTGGTCAAGATGAGCAGCAGTGAGAGAGCCTGACAATTGAAAAGAGGGATGTCAGGTGACCTACTGAGGCCTTCTACGTATTCCCCCTAAGCAGAAATGATAACAACACAGCAAACAGTCTTCTGGGGAATGTAGTTCTTATTCTCTTCCAGACAGGTGCCTGGAACTGGAGCATTAACTCTTTAATTCCCAGTGCACTACATGATGTTATGATGTGGAATACCAATAACCAAAAGTCATAAAACCATGACATTCCCCCCCTTATTCTGCATCACTACATCATGCTTAATATATACAAATATCAAACACACTCACACACATATACATATACATATACATATACATGTACATGTACATATACATACACATACACATATACATATACATATACATACACATATACATGGAATTACTGTCTGCACTCCCCCAGCATCAAATTCCCTTGTGGTTCACATTGAACCCCATTTTTCTGCATCACCCACCAAGTGGACCCAGGTCCCTGGCAAAAACAGTTCCACGGAGAGATTTGCCCTTCCCAGAAGCTGGAAAGACCCAAATTGCTTTTCCCAACATGTTCTTTACATGTACTACAGGGACCTTATCTCCCTCTACAGTATGCAGAGAGCTGGCAGGACCATTACGATTGATAGATCCTCTAGTGTTGACCAACCAGGTGGCTTCCATCAAATGCTTCTCCCAATTCTTAAATGTTCCGCCACCCATTGCTTTCAGCATAGTTTTTAACAATCCATTGTATCTTTCAGTTTTATCAGAAGCTGTTTCATGATAGGGGGTATGATAAATCCACTCAATGCCATGATCTTTGGCCCAAGCATTTACAAGAGAATTTTTGAAATGAGTCCCATTATCTGACTCAGCTCTTTCTGGAGTCCATGTCGCCATACGACTTGTTTCTCGAGACCCAACATGGTGCTTTGGGTGGTAGCATGGGGTACTGTGTATGTTTCAAGCCACCCAGTGGTTGCCTCCACCATAGTAAGTACATAATGCTTACCATTGCGAGAGCTTTTAACCTCATTTGACAACTTAATAATAGTTTAAATATACATATAAAATATTTTATATTTTAAAATCTAACAGTGTTACTCAAACTTGCTTTTTATCAAGTTTTGCTGTTCATCTTGAGTTACTTAGAGACATATTTGACCTGGTAATAGTCTTTTTTTTCTATTACATATCTCGTATTATTATGCTTGCAGAATGAAATCGATTTCTTCAGATCTCAGAGCTTTATTGAGATTTCAGGTCTGAGAAATTGAAACTTCTAAAGCTAGCACTGACGAATTTGCATACAAAACTTAACTGCCTTCAAAGCATATCAGCACAACCTTTACCACAGGGTTCTCTACTTATTCTCTACTGGAAATAAAACTAGTAAAGAAGGGAATGTTTCTCATAAAGATCTTTGTTTTTCCACTTTGAGAAAAAGACTACAAAATGGCATCAAATATGTTGTCATGCATATCCTTTTTTTATAATAAATGACAATGACAAAAAAATCCACAAAACTGTCAACTACTACCGTATAACAGTATTTTCTAAGCCATTAATCTTTCAATCAAGTAAAAACCACAACTTTACTAAATTATTAAATTAATGTGCAAACAAATCAGTTGAGATGAGCTTTTCATTGTTTATTTTGGTAATTTGTAATACTGAAATTATTTCCACAGAGACAGAAAGAATCACAGAAAGCTGCAACTGTTCCAATACAGAATCATAGAATCACAGGGGTTGGAAGAGACCTCAAGAGATCACTGAGTCCAACCCCCCTGCTAAAGCAGGTACCCTACAATAGGTTGCACAGGTAGACATCCAGACAGGTCTTGAATAGAATTAAACAGAGGGAGACTCCACAACTTTTTCCAGTGCTCCATCACCCTTACCATAAAGATCTTCCACAAGTTTGTACAGAACTTCCTATGTTCAAATTTTAGGCCACCAAGAAGAGCCTGTTCTCATCCATTTTTCTCCTGCCTCCCTTTAGATATTTGTAAACATTAATCAGATTCCCCCTCAGTCTTCTTTCCCCCAAGCTGAACAGACCCAGGTTACTCAGGCTTTTCTCATATGCAAGATGCTCTAGGGCCTTTATCATCTTTGTGGTCCTCTCCTGGACTCCTACACTGCAAATACAGCTACATAACTGGTTCTCCTGTCTGTGATAATTGTAGCTTATTTGTGCAGCGGACAAGTAGAAGACGAACAGGCTTGGGCTGTCTATACCACTTTCAGGTAAATTTGATAATAAACTGAATCCTTGATAATTGGATCATGGATCAGGGGGTCTGGGACTTGATGATCCTTAAAGTCCCTTCCAACACAAGCCATTCTGTGATTCTATGATTCTATAGTAATTGTACTCCAATTGTGACTGTGTATCCAAGGAAGCAGCTTGCTTAAAGGTAAGTCAGACTCACACAACTACTATCCACTAAGACTCCGAAGCTATCTCACATAATAGCACAAAACACCTGTCTGCTATTTGTTCTTATGGTTTTAATGCTTCTTCCTTTTCCCCTTTTTGTGCTCACAGTGTCAGAGATAACCTATGCTATGCTTGAATCTAAGACCTAAAATGGATAAGCCCAGCTCTAACTGGCTAAAATTTATTCAGTAAAATTTTAGAGATGTTTCACTTGCTGTCCCATTTCACCTCATTTCTTTCTGTATTTAGCTAGGAAATGTCTTTTATGAGGGTTGTTATATTGGTGTTGTTATACTGGAAAGCAGCATTATGTTACTCATGAAATGTGCTTGAGGTTTGTTTTTTCCACCTGAAAAAATACAAAGCAGACAGAAAAAAAAAAAAATGTTTCAAGAGAAATAAGAAATGCATAAACTTAAGTTGCTCCAAAAGTAATGCCTCCCATTTATTTCCATGGAAACTGTAACATGCAAAGAACTCTGTTTTCTGTTAGACATAATAATAGGATGATTGTTAAACAGGTCTTTTGCAGACTGTTAAAAAAAAAAAAAAACAAAGGATGTATGCTTTGCATTCAACAGCTGGAAGCCATCTTTTTTTTTAGACAAAGATTAGCGAACTAATCTTTGCTACAGGGTAAGTGTTCATAATACAACTAATCTCATTTTAATGTTTCCATGGCTCAATTTGTCTTTCAAAATTTAAACATATAAACTTCCTTTATAGTCTCTGAGAGAAAATTATTGTATCTGTTTCATCTCATCTAAGGAGACATCTAAAACAGGAAAGAGACACTGCACCCTAAAAGGGCAACCTTCCCTACATATAAAATAAAGGAAAACTTTTGCAAGTAGAACAGTTGTAGAGACCTATTTTAAGTCTCTGTGGTTTTGACATTATATTCTAATGTTGAAATCTGTCATAGGGACAAATAGGAATTTCTTAATTATTTCTTTACCCAGTAAACATATATGCAAAAATCTGCAGGATGATCCAGACATTTTAAATATCAACTGCTTATATTCTCATAGCATGTAGATGAAGAATACTGTGTTAGCCTTGACTGGCTACCAGGTGCACACCAAGCCACTCACTCTACAGCAAGACAGATTGAGATAAGGACCAGGAGACTGCTATTCAAACATTTAAAAGTTAGGATGCATCAGATTTTTGTCTAGTTGTCTGTACCTTACCAATTTCATTCTTATTTATTCTTATTCTTTGTCATTCAGGAGTTAGTCTAGTTTCTTATCCTTTCCTCATTTAAGTCTGTCCTCATCAACACTGTTCAGGTATTCATTTCTTCACACTTAGTATCACCACTGACTTAAAAAAATCTGGATATCTGTGTTCAAGAACAGGATAGAAAATATGTAATGTAGCAAACTCTCAATACTTATTTTTTTCTGTGCTGTTCATCGTGAAATCCTTACTTATGTGTTGTACATCTTTCAAATATTACACTGTATGGAATAATAATTTTTAATTTTTTTTTTTTTTTTTTTTTTTTAATTACAATCCTTACCTGCTTATTCATTCATTACAAAAATATTTTTGTCATATGTGGCAGATATTATTATTCCTCTTATATAAATAAGATGCAAAAGGACAAGGAAATTCAAGATATTTAAAAAGATAATTACTTGCTTTAAAACATTTATGTTTCTATGAATACGTGGGGCCTGTGCCGGTGAAATTAAGATATACATTTTGAGCTGTCATATTGCAAAGGAAAAAGAAAAAAAGATCATTTAGTGGGTAAATTATAGCTTTTGAAGTAAAAGAGTCCTCAGCTACAGCTATTTAAATCTAGAGTGAACCCAGGTTTGTATTTTTAGTATTTTATGGAAACTGCTTACACTGATTGTTAGACTGGAGGAAGGGTTTTCAAATGCACCCTAAAGCTTTATTAAATTTGCTTAGTATAATATTATTCCAGATCTCTTTTATTAAGGAGCACACATTACAGTATTTTAGGAAAGAGCTAAAGCAATAACAGTTTCCAGAAGTCTTCAATTCCTATTAAAAAAGAAAGCTGAGAGATGCAACTTCATAATTAATACAGAAAATTATTTTGCTGCTGAAATCATTTCCTGAAAACACTTTCTTTGTTTTAAGTATTTTGTTTTTGTTCAATTGGTTGGTTTGTTGGCCTTTATTTGGACTTTTTTGCTACTTCATTTCTAATGGATTGGTAATGAATGTTAACTATGTCCAAATTCTGGTACTTTGTATAAGTACCTACGATAGTTCTGAATGGACAAAAAGTTGAAAATTTCAGAATTCACAAGAAAATAAGAGAATATGCTTGAAAATGTATAAATGCAATATGAAAAATACGAGCACCATTATCAAGTTTTAGAAAGTTTTATCGTTAATCTTAGCTGGGCTTGGTCAGCCTGGAGAAGGCTGCGAGGAGACCTCATTGCAGCCTTTCAGTATTTAAAAGGGGATCATGAACAGGAGGAAAATTAACTTTTTACAAGGGTAAACAGTGAAAGGACAAGAGGGAATGGTTTTCAGCTTGAGAAGGGAAGGTTTAGATTGGATGTCAGGGGGAAGTTCTCAGAGAGAGTGGTGAGATGCTAGAACCAGCTGCCCAGAGAGGCTGTGGGTGCTCCGTCCCTGAAGGTATTCAAGACCCGCTTGAACGGGGCCCTGGACAACTTGGTCTAGTAATAGATATGCAGGTTGGTGACCCTGCTTATGGCAAGGATGTTGGAACTCGATGATCCTTGGGGTCCCTTATAGCCCAAAACATTCTATGATTCTATGATTAGTAAGTACTTCAAGGACTTCCTCTATAAAAAAGAGTCTTCACTGTGTAATAATAAATGTCTGCCCTCCCCTCAACAGAAACTCAATTCCAATACAGCCTGTGGTGTTTTTTATCTTTCTTATACTTTCAAGAGAGCTGACTTCTGAGGAAGACTTTACACATCTAGAGTTTACAAAAAACTCCTACTCATTTTAAAAAGCTCACTTCTGAATCTTAATTTAGTGGTGTTCTTGTCCTTGGGTGGAGACAATTCCAGATATGAGTACAGACTGGGAGAACTCATTGAGAACAGCCCTATGGAGAAGTACTTTGGGGTCCTGATGGATGAAAAGCTGGACACAAGCAGGCAGTGTGCTCTTGCAGCCCAGAAGGCCAACTGTATCCTGGGCTACACCAAAAATGGGTGACTAAAAAATAGAGAGTTGATTGCCTCCCACTCTCCACTTGTAAGGTCTCAAATGGAGTATTACTTCCAAATCTTGGACCCTCAGGAGAAATGTGAAGTTGTTGGAGTGTTGGAGTTGTTGGAGTCCAGAAGAGGGCCATAAAGATGATCAGATTGCTGGAGCACCTCTCATATGAGGAAAGGTTGAGGGAGTTGGGTTTATTTATCTGAGAGATAGAAAATTAAGAGAGACCTTATTGTGGCCCTCCAATACTTCAGAGGATCTTATAAGCAGGAAGGAGACTGACTTTTTACATGATCTGACAGTGACAGGATCAGGGATAACAGCTTTAAGCTAAGAGGGGATATTTGGATTACATGTCATGAAGAAAGTTTTTACTCAGATAGTGGGGAGGAACAAGAACGGGTTGCCCAGGAAGGCTGTGGATACCCCATCTCTAGAGGCATTCAGGACTAGATTGGATGGAGACCTAGGCAGCCTGATTTAGTGTGTGGCAGAGTTGGAAATAGATTATCTTTAATGCCCCCTCCAACCTAAGCCATTCTATGATGATATGCAATTCAGGTGTGAGTTCTAGAAACCAGAGACAGATTTTCATTACCATCTAAATTTACAGTACTATTTCTCTGTACAATAATTCATTTTACTTAGTTATAAAATGCACTGAAGGTGATATAGGAAATACAGATCTGTTTACACTCAACAGTTTTTGATATCTTGGGCTACTTTATGTCTACCTCAATTCCAGAGATGGAATTATTTTCACAAAACTGCTATATTGTCTTTTCACATAAATAAATAAATAAATAAATAAATAAAAATAAAAATGAATCTGAGTATAAATGCAGTGGATTTCAGTATGATTGAAATTGTTTCTGCATTTAACAAAGAAAAACTTCTATGAAGTTAATCTGTAGTAATTTAAGCTTATGTACACTTGAATTGAAAGATACTGTCTAGAGGACTCAAAATTCCATTTCACATTTCCCATGTGGTATAAAAATACTATTTCACTACCAGAAAAAATCATGTGAATGGCACAGTGCAAACATACTTCAGTTCTGATTCTCTGACATTGTTTATGTGTACATATCGTATTTCCTCTGGTGTTTTTT